>JAQIXB010000352.1:0-19221 GCA_034697405.1 Mesoplophora pulchra | reverse complement strand
TTAGTTTAGTTTACTTCTATTTAGCTTTAGCATAATTTAGTTTATAAATTAATTTTTAAACAGAATATAATATAACATATAAGAGGTTTATTAAAGGATCAAAAATGCATTTCATATAATATTATAATATAAATGATTATATAATTAAATATAATATATTTATAATGCATTTATAATATATATATATATATATATATATATATATCTCAATATTTCACATCAGTCATTGTGTATAATTAATTTTTTGTTTAATAATCCATATCCATATCTTATTATATTTCGGAAATTCTCAAATTAATGAAAATATATTATTATCATCGCATCATAGTAATACTTATAATGGTATCTTTTAGTATCCTTTAGTATTAGAAACTATTCATTCGGCAGAATGAAATTAGAAAAAGTTTTTTATTATTCGTTTACTATTATATAAATGCCTGATTCATTGCTCTAATGCTAAGTTAGTATGCTTCTAGTACACGACTAGTACTAGTATGTATAAGATCGTAGATTCGCTTTGATGTAGCGTTTGGGTCTCCCCTCTTTACTCACTATTGAAAAGGAAAAAATGTCTTTTCATCGATCACAGAGAAAAGAGGGAATATTTCTCAGCTAAAGCTAACTAGCAATGTGCAGTCATAGTGTACATACACTAATACATGTATATATGTATGTATGTCGCCATACGAATATCGTGGGATTTATCGTATTGAAGAATGTGAATCTCTTTTCCATTCGGTACTATGACATAGTATGTTATGCCTATGCCATTACTATGATCTGTTATTAAGAATTAAATAGTGTATGTCCACTATGCTATGCTATTCCATGCTCATTCATTTGCTATGCCCAATCGATTTAACGCTCATTCACCATATAGAGATTCTGTGTATGAATGAATGATGATAATTCCACACGTGAATGTATACTAATATTACATACACTAATACCATGAAAAGAGTTTTTTAGCACATTATTAGCCTTTTGAGTTTGAGATTCTTAATCATGATGCTATTTAGTATTAGCATTTATTCAAAGGTCTTTACTATATTTAGTTAATTTTAAAGTATTCTTATTAATAGCGTCAGACATGTTCTTATTTGGTTAATTCTTATTGCTATATTTACTAGTTTTTAGTTAGTTTATCTTATATAAGATATAATGCTTAAGGCATACATAAACTAGTATATGATTATTATTTGTTACACGGCCACAAACATGTCTCATTCAATAGAATATTCCATCATAATATTAAATATGAAACATGAGCATTTACAATAAAAGGCAATGATCGAATTATATTCAGAGATCGGATCCAATCTTAGGCATAATAAAAATTTGTGCCATAAAATTACAGTCAAAAATATGACAGTATTTCACTGTTTTGTATATGATATGATAGAAGAGTATACTGAACGCGTGATATGTATATGTGTTAGTATATGTTAGTATACTCTGGTACTAGTACTGGTGGTAGTAAGTATATATGTATGGATGAAATGCGATAACCTGAGCCGTTTTTTCATATTATTACCGAATATATTCAAACACATGATCGGTCATTCATCATATTCTATGCCATCATAGACTGATCCTTTCGTACATGTACTAAACTGATCAAAAGCGCGTCTTTCATTTCATTGCCTTCATATATGCCATATACATTATGTACTATACATATACTATAAGTATTATATAATATTGACTCACAAATGCAGATGAAGAATATTCTACCGTAACAACTGTTTCCAATGCAAGTATTAGTACGTTATACTCTTTAGGGGCAGAAAAATGTAATGACGCGGGGCTTAAGAGAGGCTCAAAAGAGGCTTTTGGATTCGGATAAAATGACGGCGGTGCACAAATGAATTTTGTCATTGAAATACACTTTTTATGGTTATTTCTCACCGCTGAACCGTGCAAAAGTGTTTCCTCAGTAATAATAACCTCTTATAAGTTATTACGTAAATTCACTACATATTCACTAATATATAATAGTATATGCTATTATATTCTTATATACCGTATACGCCTGTTTTTTCATTTCACTGCTTTTAGTTATTTCATATTTCATGCTTTACATATATTATTATGGACAGAAAATCCTTAAATCTGCATAATACATATAATGTATATATAAATAGTATATATCTTTATTTTTATAAAGATATATGTTTAATATACATGCACTATGCATACACTATAATATAGTATATTTGAATTTGTTTCATCTCAATTTTTAAGCTTTATTCATATACACACAGTCTCTGATCGCAGTATAATATTCAAAAATATATATATTTATATTTTTATATCATTGGGAATATTCATGTATATAAATATTAATATATAATATGTACGTGTATATTTTTACTAGCGATATCCTCTACTAGTATATGTACTAATATTAGTCTTATATTATATTATATTATATATGATATGATATAAAATGAGAAAACATGTTCATGTGTGCATTTATATGGTAAATCATCTTTTTATATCATACAATAAATTGCCCTTTTAGCATCACATTCTCATATCGTTCTTTTATTATTTATAAACTAAACGCTATTCAATTTTAGTATTCTTTAGTATTCTTTAGTTTACATTCGCTTTTTGCATATTTAAGAGCGCATTTAACGTATACACACACATACGCATATTCCTGAATAATGAATAATCTTTAAATTACTTCTTAAGGAGTGTCATTGCATTTGAATGCCCTCAAATGTTAACTAAAGAAGTAAACTATGAAATGAGTTTAGTTTAGTTTAGTTGAGGTAAACTCAACTAAAGTACACTGAGTTCATTGTTCATTTATTGCCCGCCTTTTACCAAAAAACTTCTTATAAATTACGTCAATATCACACACCTAATAAATGTAGCACTGTTACTAGTGGATTTATGTATTATATTGGCAAGACACAATATCTACAATATATACTAGTGTAAAAGTATATAAAAGTTGATATGAGGTATTGGCACAGGTGTAAGTGTGCTCTATTATTTGCTGTTCATACGTACGATACTGTATATTGTATTATTAAAAGTAATACAACAATTGTATGATGTCCGCACTATAATATTACCATTCATGTAATATCGTATATTAATGATACTTACATTTGTTAAGTATGGTATAGAATGGAATAGCATCTACTAGCATTTACTAGCATCTATTAATATCTAACAGCAAATATAATAGAAAAGAATGGTAAAACTAATTATTCGGACGCACACGATGTGTGCATTCATTCGGTTCATTTTAATGTAAGTTTTTGTTGTTCATTTGTGTGTTGAATATAAATTTCTATATTTATGTATATATTAGCACATATACTAGTACATGTACTATTGTGCATATATCAAATATATTGTTCGATCGAAATAATATATATATTAATCTTGAGCTGTATTTAGTCATTTTATGGCATCGTATTAACTAATAGAGTGTCGTTTATTTAGCATGAGCCTCGAGCGACACTCTGTCGCCCTTTCCATATTCAGCGCAATTAATTAAACTCTAATTAACCACTTTATCGAGCGGCAGCCTTTTGCTAGTAATGGTACCATCGTTGTTATACCATATGCTGTAAGCATTACTATAGTGTATGTACTAGCATTTGAGCATATACTATTACTAATAATTTGCAATGTTCATTTTGGAGATGAATTTTTGTGATGAATTTGCGAATAATGAATGAATGCATAGTTAAAGCATAGTTAAACTGAATAAATGAGAAAAACGTTCACATTTAATTATTTAGTTAATGCGTAATGTAAATTATGATCCAAAAATTCTAAACCCTAATTTAAGAGTGCACTTTTATAAAATATTAATTTATTTATAAAAAACTTTTCTCTCTTTTGTTGCAGATAATTGTTATCTGAGAGTATAAAAAGAGAGTATACTATTACTGCAGAGACTAGTGCTAGTGGCAGTACGTGTGTAGTAAGTGTGACCTGAACTACGATTCGCTTTCATGAGAGAATGAAATTGATTCGTTGGGTTGAGGTACGCTTAAATGGACGAAGAAACCGGAGGAATAAATCCAAAGATAAATCAAAAACGGATCAGAATAAAGGCATCGCTACGAAAAGATTCTATACTGACATTACTCAAAGTCTAAGGGAAAACTCAATCGATGTATCATTCGACTGTAAAAGAGTCGATGATCATCATGATGGTAATGGTAATGGTAATGACAGTCCATCTTTTTCATTCGGACGTGAAAAAGCAAATTCATGTGATCTGTCATCATCAGCATCTTCACCATCATCGTCATCACCATCATCAACAGCATCAGCATCTTCTTCTTTAGCATCATCAGCACATTCCAATGCAATGTTCAATAACACATTAACTTTCAATTCAAAAGTTAACTTTCACCATAATAACAGAGAAATGTCTGTTTCTCCGATGCCGTCACAGCATCAAAGTATTTCATCGCCATTATTATCGACACCGTCGCGGTCACGTGAGAGGTCACGTATTAAGACCAATCCATGGCTTCGATCACCATGGTTAACGCGACAATCGTATGGTTCTTCGTCATCAACAGACAGTGGATATGATTGTAATTCGCAAAATGTAAACACTGATCACAGCAATGGTCACAATAATGAGCGTGATAATGACCATGATGATAATGGTAACTGTTTCATTGCTGTGGTCAATGATCATGAGTCAATTACAGAGATGATTTCGAAATCGCGGTATACGATGCCATCATCTGTATCTATAGTATTAAACAGTGAGAGCAGTGATGAGTTTGCCAATAGTACGAGCGGATCGTCAAATAGTATATTCAGCAGTGATAGTAATAGCATAATTAGTACTACTGATAGTACTGCTGATATAAAATGGTCCATGACGACACTCCCATCTTTAGTTAGTACGATACCATCGGCGTCTGAATCTATTACTTCGTGTTCATCGTCAGCATATTCTACACTAACGTTAGGACAGAGTAAAAAGTCATTATTCAATGAAAAGTCATCATTAGAATTGGAAAGTTCACGCAATGACTATGGTTACAGTAATAGAAAGGGCACTACGAATGGCAATAGCAATGCTTTCAATGGTATTGACCATAGTAATAGTAATAGTGTTGTTTCTTCGATTGATACATTAACAAATAGCTCTATACACAGTCAGCATTCATCGCGACGTGATTCATCATTTAATGTAAAAAGTCTGAGGCAAAAACGACGCATTAAAAAATTAAATCAATTAACAGTTAACGCAACGAAAGTGCCGCGCGGGGGTATGTCCGAACGATGGGTCATGCCCTCCACAGAACAAATGAGTTCATCCGAAGATGAATATGACCATCACTATGACCGCGATGTTCCGAGTCCGGCACCTCACGATAAAAGCACCAATTCCTTTCTATTATTTCATTCAATTGATTCATCCATAGGGACATTATCCAATGACATAAATTGCAATGGACATGTTCCAAGTCCTGCACCATTGCAATTTCCTGACCATTACTATTGGCCATTGGACAATGGTCACTTTAACAGCGGAACATTGGATGAGGCATATTCATCTGACATGGAAAGTGATGGATTATTTAAATATTTAAAAAATGGTCATTTCAATGACAACTATGATAGTAAATTTGAAAGTAAATTTAATAGAAACCATAACAATGGAATTTTCTTCGATCAGTGTGACAGGGATAAGTTAGATATACTAGCAGAAAGGGGTTACGCTTTGACAAATTCCGATTCAATCGATAAAAAGTTAGTCTCAAGAGTATTAGTCCCGATCAGTCCTCAGGCTGATAGTGCTATTGGATTGAGTTCTGAGCTAAGTAGTACTAGCACCACACCGTCCATTGAAATAAAGCAAAGCGAAGACGAATTGCAGCGTAATAGAAAAATATCTATGATGAACAACAGTATCAACAATGGAATAGTAACAATGGAAAGGAATAGGGATAGAGATAGGGATGGGGATGGGGATGGGGATGAGGATGGGGATGAGGATGGGGGTGTGTCATTGGAGCAGAGAGTGAAACAATTGACTATTGAATTGAGAGAAATCGTGGATGTGGCAATGGATGAGGCACGTGATGAGGCATTAACTCTAAGAGAGGGACGGACGCACATCCAAAAGCAGCTCTTTCATTATAAACGCGATCTTTTAATTCAGACTTTAAATGGATTAACGCATAGACAAAGACATAGAATAGAAAATAACAAATATGAGAGTATACTTTAATATATTTATATATAGTGTATAATGATGGTCTCAAAACCTAACTTAACCTAACATAAGCTAAACATAATATAAGTAATTTTTAAATCTATTTCTTCATCATTCTCGAACATTCTCTATTTTTAATGCTCAATTATTTTTACGCCCCTTTTTTATCATCACCATCATCATCAATTATTTGTATATATTATAAATGAATGAAAAATGTGGTAATATGTAATTACCTTTTTATAGATATAAGTGACCATGGTCTTATATCATGAGGATAGATAGTAAACGTTCTTATATCTCGAGGTATAAGAGCTTTTTATCTCTCATTTTTTATATTTTATTGATATTCTTTCGTGCGCATCAATAATCGAAATGACAACACTTTTGAACATATAAACACTGATTCCGCATATAAAATAAAATATAAAAATTTATAAAAAATTTTGAATTTTATATTTTCATTTATAAAATATTAATATAAATATATTTTATAATTATTATTTAATGCATTTTCCAACTCTTTTGTCACACAAAAGTGTTACGAAAATGATTAAAGTGATTATGACGTCACTATATTTTTTTATAAATTTTGCCTCACGATATAAGTCTATGGCCTCATATATGAAATAAAAGGGTATATATATAATTATAATTTTTTCATGTTTTTTTGAGTTAAGAAAGAAAATGTTAGAAAATGGAAAAACGAAAAAATGTTTTGTTATAAATAATGAACTATTACTGTAGTACTTTATAGTTATTAGAAAAGTTCGCATAATAAAATTATTAAATAAAAAAATCTTTTATTTTTATTTCATTTTTAAAATATTTTCTTTAATATTTTGGCATTTAAAACTTTTTTTAATGTAATTATATGTTATGATAAATTATTATGATTTATTACATATTATTACAGAGAAAGGAAAAGATTTAAGATTTTAATTGTGATGTAAAAATGCATAAAATACTAATTGCGAAACATATGATTAAAGTGTACTAAAAAATGTTTTAATTTTTTTAATTTTTATTTTTATTTTAATACATTTTACATATAATTTAATTTATTATAATGAATTAATGGCACAGTTTATGAAAATGTGGCACATGATCATTGAATGGTTTTTACTTTTTACAAAATGAATAATGGTAAATAGTAAATAGTATAGTATATGTATAATAATACATAAAGAAAATAGTTGCTGCTAGTTTCTCAGATCAATTAATAATAATCGTTTTAATAACCTTTATACATTAAAAAATAATAATTATTAATATTATTATTATATTATAGTATTGTATAATATAATATAATATAATAATACGCAAATTATTTATGCATTTTTAAACATGTTTTTTTGGACATCGATTATTTTCAATGATAATAAAATGATAATTTACATAATGAATGTATAAATGAAATGATAAAAAACATTTTAATATATAATGTAATGATAAACTGTTATGGCACTAAAAGAACGTATCAGTTCTTTATATGTAATATATAGATATATATCGTATGTAAAAGTTATAAGTTACTATTTGTACATTGCGTATTACAATGCGCGCATCAAAAACTATACTTTAGTGTTTTTGATGCGCGCATTGTAATAGCGTATCAAATAGCACAATGCACAAATAATAACTTTTACATACGATATATATATACATAAATGTGTATACATTCGTATATGGATAATGAATTTTTTCGCTTAAAATTTTCATGGCACTTAATAATGAAAAATATATAATATATAATATATAAGTAGTTTTACTTTATACATATAATATATAAATAAATATATTTATAATATAATGCAGTAAAATAAATATCTACAAGGACTAGTTAAAATACGGTAAAACCTCTGTAAAAGGGAAAAGCCTTGATTCTTTCAAGAATGTTAGTATTACACAGGTTTTACTGTGTATACTATAAAGGTTCAGATTTATCTTTTTTAGGAATGACTTTACGCTCATCTTTTAAGCGTCTTTTAAACGATTCTGAACTCTTTCCTTTATTATGACGTTTTTTGCCCATATTTGGTAATGTATTTATAGTGTCATCATTACGATCATTGTTAGTATTGTAACTATGGTCATAATGACTGTTTTTTATCATAGGCTCTTCTGAGAGGTCATCATCTACAGAATAGGATCGGCTATGATTAGTGTGCGATGATGGTTCTGTCCATGGATGAGGATGCTGATGATGTGTGATGTGAGATGATGATCGATGGTGTTTTTGTGTCCGATTTAATGATGATATACATATTTTACATGAATTATTATGACATTCGTTGTTTCTCATGTGATCTGTGATACGATCCATACTAAAGCCTTTACTAATCATACATCGTCTTTCACTTTCATCTTTAGTATCATCAGCATTATCATTATTTACATTTACGGACGGAATTACTAAACTTTGACGATGATAAAAGCGATTATGATTTCGATGATGATCATCATTATAATTTGAGGTATCATTTTCAGCATCATCGTGTTCTTCATTAATATCACGCATTTTAGCGCTTTCGCCCGTTCCACTGTCTTTAGTGGTGCTGGAATTTGAGCATTGTTCTTCTTCAGTGACATCATTCAAATTCATAAATACATTTGAACCGTTCTTTAATGTACAGTTCGCACTGTTTATAATGACACCACTGAATGAGTCTAATTCTCCGGGAATCATAGTCTCATCTGTATTCGTGGGGGTATAATCCTCATCACGTTTACGCGTATGATAAATAATTATGACCCAAACTAAAGAGGTCACAACAATACACACGATTACACTAATCGCAACAATGCCCAGAATTTTGCCATCATTAAATAGAAAATTAATTCCATCGTATTCTTCGCTATTCGCGGTATTGGGTAATGCCAAAATGGTCAATAGTGTGGTATCACTGACACTGCCCAATATATTGGACATTTCACACGTGTATTTTCCATTATCAGACGCTTGTGTCTTCACAATGATAAGCAATTGATTATCGGCGGTGAAAAAATGTCTTTCGGTAGCAATTAACGGACCGTTGTCTTTAGTCCATGTAAGTGTGGGCTTAGGGCTTCCCGAAGCCATACACTCCAAAACGGCCGTTTCTCCCGCGATCGTTTCCTTATCGTACATCGGCCGTACAAATGTCGGCATTTCCAATACGTTAAGAAACGCGTTCGCAGTGATTACACCCGCGGCATTTGTCGATGTGCACGTGTATTGTCCCATATCTGTAACTTTCACATCGACAATAAAAAACACGTCATCTGTCGGCATCACGTGCATGCGTCTTTCGCGTGCGGCCGGAAAATCATCACCTCCGTCCTTTTGCCACGCAATTTCTGGCGGCGGTTGACCTTTGGAAGCACATTCCAAACGTGCGGTATTTCCCACTTTTACGGTCACATTCGACGGTGTTTTTGTAAATATCGGCATAACATTGACATTAATTCGTGTTTTTTGGGAATAAACAGTACCGAAAGGATTTGAGGCTATACATTGATACCGTCCTTCGTCATCATCATCGATATTTTTCAGCATAAACATGGATGTGTATTCAGTGATGGTCCCATTCTTTACATGTGCGTAATTCTCTATTTGATTCTTAGATTCGGCTGTGATATTAAGCAATTGATTGTCCTTTCGCCATTGAAAGTGCATGTTACTGCTGCTGCTTGAGGCTGCTTTACACGTTAATGTATAATTATGGCCTTTTAAAGCAGTAATCGGATGATCGTCTTTCTTTGGTTCTTCAGTAATGTACGGTTTTGGGAAATCCTCACATGTAAAGTCATCCGCATTCACTTTTATAATCGATTTTCCCATTAACCATTGGGGATGTTTACATTTTGCTGATTCCACATTATGATTGTTGTTAAAAACGGTAAAATTCTTGAGCCAAATTACTAACCATTTCAATGTACAATCGCATAAAAGATTAGTTGAGTTTAGTCGAAGCTCCTGAAGGTTCTTCAGATGGAAAAAAGATTGGTTTTGAATCGATATGATAGGATTATGCGTCAGATCCAATGTACGAAGACGTACAATGCCATTAAAAGCTCTTTTAGCTATAGATTTAATGTGATTATGGGCTAATCCCAAATGGATTAATCGGTCTAAACCCATGAATGCACCGCTCGAATCTTCGATGGTCCATGATATTTCATTGTGATTTAAATTGAGCATTTCCAAAATGGATAATGATTTAAAAGCATTTTCTTCGATAAAAGAGATTAAATTATGGTCTAAATTAAGGTATTGTAATGAGTGAATGCGGCTAAAGGTGTCTTTATTAATCGAATCGATGTGATTATGGCTAAGGTCCAATTCATATAATTTGCGACAAAATTCCCATCCATCGCCATCGATCTCATCTATGCTGTTATGGGCTAAGGTCAGATGCCGTAATGATGAGAGACCGTATAACCATCCCTTTCTTATTTTAGTTATATTATTATGATCGATATGTAAGTTTTGGATATTATTTAAGCCCCAAAAAGAACCGTCCAATAATTGTGTTAATTCATTGCGTCGTAATTTAAGAGTCTGAAGAGAATCTAATCCATGAAAGGTGAGGCCTTCGATTTGGGATATGCGATTTCGGCTCAGATCGAGTTCCTTCAGACTCAACATTTTCCGCAATAATTCTTTCGGTAATGATATTACCCGATTTTTGGACACTTTCAATGTTTCGAGAGCCGTGAAATTATCGAACGATCCTTTGTCAAAGGACACGATTCGATTGTTATTTAATAAAAGGGTATGGACTTTGGTACCGTTCGATCCAAAACCGATCGGAAAATTCCATAATCGATTAGAGTTAAGATCAATTAATGTGAGATTTGGATATATGTCGACACTGACATTTGTCAATTCAGTGATATGATTATGATGTAATATTAATGATGATAAATTTTTGAGACCATACAATTGTGGGAATTCATTCAAAAGATTATCATTGATTTTTAACTCTAAAATCGGAGGTGACGATTCTTTTGATTCTTCAGGTGAATCATTAAATAAATTGACACTCAATTTTTTTAGATGATTATGACTTAAATCTAATTTTTTCAAATTTAAGAGACCATTAAAAGAATGATCGGGAATTTCAGAGATGTCATTATGCGACAGTTCCAATATCTCACACCATAAGGGTATATTCTGAGGAATATACGATAATCGTCTTTTGGAACAATCGACTAAAGTCCCTAAACACGAACACAGCAATGGACACTCATCAGATCCGCCGCCCGATTCTTGAGCATGATAATGACCATCATGGTCATTATCATAATTATCGTGATCTTCGCTTATACCGTCATAATCGTCACTATCATCAGCAATGACCGCTTTTGAATGACATATTAATATTAATAATAAATATATGATTTTAATGCGTTTATTATAAACGGATTTAACCGTCCGTAACGGTCGCGTATTTCCATATTCATAAATATTAAAATTAAATGCGAAACATTTCAATGGACACGCGAATGTCATATTTTCTTAGATCCGTTCCGACGTCCGATGTCCGAATACTTTAATCATTGATTTACGTGACGATTGTGTTTTATCATTTAATAGACATTCGTATCGATGCATATTTCTCATTTAAAATAAAATAAAAATCTTAAAAATATATACATTCAAATTTGAGACGTGAATTTCTTCACTGTTCACAAAAGGATATTGAAAATGCATTGAGAAAAAATGGCCGCATTAAGAAACCTCAAAACAGCGGGACGTATACACACACATTATTCATACATAAGCATTGATATGTATGATGCTATGGGGCCCCGTAACATGTGTTTTCAATGTTTTCAATTTCTTTGAAATGTCAAAGGAATGTGAATGTTTACACTTTGGCTTTTCGTGTGTGTCGAACGTCATTCATTTCATTGGTCGTATATGAATAGGGTTCGAATATCTTTAACTTTTATAATGAAAAGAATTTTATGCCTCAATATTTACCCATAGAATTAATGGGAATATTTCTAAAGGAAAATAATCCCATTATTTGCATATCAATGTACAGGTGTTACGAATCAATGAAATTCCAATTTTAAAACGCATTTTTTCAAATGTATGCTTTGCATTTATTGAAACTCTATTCGTTTCTTATGTCTTAAAATGTATATCCATATGCATACACATTAATTTTTATTAAATCACATTATACACCAATGATCTGAATTTAAGAATTGTATGTATTAATACTATTTATATTGGAAAATGCGGCACTTAAATAAAGATTATGACTGTTACTTGATTATGAATGAATAATATATGATGATTAATAAAAGACGTATCAATAAATAAAAGGGAATGTCAATTCACATGCACATATGTAGAAAATGATAATGAAATGTTCGCATTTTTAAGCACATTATTTATTAGATTTATATATTTATTAATGTCTCATCACTCATGATATAAGCGATGTTTTGAGACCGGCAGTGTCATGTCACTGCGTATTTATGAAATGCACAATTACGTAATCAAAAATATTAAAATTTTAAATTTATAAATAATTATTAAATGATTATTTTTATTTTTTATTCATTTTTTTATTTATTTATAAATTAATGAATTATTAATTTATAAATATTTTAATATTTTAATTTTTCATTTATCATATGTGAGTCATTAAATAATCTGTGATAATATTTCGTTATTAATGATAATATTTATGATAAAATATTTGAAAATTTTTCATTTTTAAAGAAATGTTTAAATTAAATGATTGATTTTAATGAAAATTAAAATATTTATGAATGAAAATTATTAATGAAAATATTAAAAATGAAACATTTAATTATTAATAATTAATGAGAATATTAAAGACGTCATATTTATGTTTTATATAAAATTAAAGATCGAATTTTTAATTAAAAATAAAAATATTAAAAAATGTCATCATTATCATCATTAACAGCATTAGCGAATGATGAAAATGACGAAAAAAATCATGAAAATGTTAACATAATGAATGTAAATACATTAATAACATCATCATCCGAAGAATGTGATGATTCATTACAGAAAATGTCAAATAATTCATCACATATAATATCACAATCATTTTCGACATCATCGATATGCGAATATTCATGTCCATCGTCAGCATCAATGTCAGGATCGGGATCGGGATCAGTGTGTTCGGGAATGTCGGGATTTGGATCGAATCCCCCGAAAGAGTCATGGTTATTACGGTTATTTGAATCGAAATTATTCGATATGCCCATAGCCATCACATATCTCTTTAAATCAAAAGAATGCGGTGTATTATCGTATATCGGAAATCGTATGTTTACGTTTAAAGACAAAGACGTGGACTTTTATTTACCGCAATTAATATCACTGTATATACACCATAATGACATCGCCGAAGCGCTTCATCCGTATTTAGTATATCGATGTCGACAGAGTGTACATTTCTCGTTACAATTGGTATGGCTTTTGAATGCGTTTTGCAATGATAATGCCCGATTCGGAAGTGCCGCAATTCCAAAGCCATCCACGTCCAGACGCAAATCATTAGGACTAAAATTACGAAATTTAATTTTATCTGAAGAATTACGTCCGCGACAAAAGTACCATCATCATAATATTAATCTGATCCAAAACCGTGATAATTCCACACCATTATCATCAGCATTAATGAAGAACTGTCATATGCCCAATTGTAATCATCATAATAATTCCGTTAAATTAAAAACGCATCATCGATCGTATTCTGACGCCACAGGCGGTCTCAAAGTGCCGGGATCATTACTAAATAATGTACTGAATCCGCCGAAAATAGCTTTAGGCGATTATACTTCGGGACGTGCTTTTGACAATGGATGCGTCTGTTTCCATTGTTGTATCGGTATGTGCCATGATTTAAGAGGTGAAAAGATCTATTGTCACTGCGGAGCCCCGCGTCTGTCCGCTGAATATGAATTCGTTAAATGTTTGATAAATATCGGCATACGTCTTCAGGCGGTACCGAATAAAGAGATTAAATCACAGCGTTTAATCGCGGAATTATCGATGTTAAACATTAATTTACCGGCGCGGGTATGGCTTCCGATTTACGACAATCCCCATATGATCGTACGTGTTCCTCCTCAGGCCGCTGTGCTTTTGAATTCAAAGGATAAAGCACCATACCTGATCTATGTCGAGACTGTGGATGTCGAAGATATCAGTGTCTCTCCGATACCCGTGAAATTAAACACTTCATCATTACGACAGACGAAATCCGAAGAAAATTTAGTCGATTATGGCGGTGAAAAGAATCCAAACGCTATTCCCAATGCTATTCCCAACGCTATTCTTAATGATAATCCACCATCAGACACCACCAATGGTGCTTCATCATTATCATCATCAAATAATAATCTTAATCTTAACTTAAATCATAATTCTTTGAATATTCCTAAGACATTACTTCCATGTCCATCGGTTTTAGACGATTCCGATTGTTGGACACCCGAAGACGATGAAGTGTCATTGCAATATATGAATGGTCACATGCGTCGTCATGAAAAAGACACGATATCGCAATTATCTCAGGATTCGGGCACATCGGGTGATAACGGTCATCCGATATTCGTTGCCGCGGGCGATATCCGTCGAAGATTAAGTGAGACTGTAAACGCACCAAAGACTTCTTTTGCACGATGTCCCGAAGATCCTTCGGCAGCAGCATTAAAAGAACCATGGGATGAGAAAGTACAAAGAATCAAAGAATCTTCGCCCTATGGACATCTTCAAAATTGGAAATTATCAGCGGTCATTGTTAAATGCGGTGATGATTTACGTCAGGAATTAATGGCATATCAGTTATTAGTGACCCTTAAAAAGATATGGGAAATCGAACGCGTCCCGTTATGGCTGAGGCCCTATAAAATACTCGTGACGTCTGCGGATAGCGGAATGATCGAACCGATCCTAAACACGGTGTCCCTGCATCAGGTCAAAAAACACTCGAAAATGTCATTGATTCAGTACTTTTTCAAAGAATTCGGGCCTCAGACGTCCGAAGAGTTTCTCACGGCACAGCGCAACTTTGTCCAGAGCTGTGCCGCGTATTGCATCGTCTCATACTTAATTCAAGTCAAAGACCGGTATGCATTTTTTACTATTTTTGACTTTTATATCACGTGACTGCGTTATATAACTATACCTTTTAGCATGAGTTACCATTGCATAATCGCATTAAAAAATTATTTAAATAAATTGATTCACATACCTCGAGATATAAGACTTTCTATTTACAGCTTTTATTATTGAGTGATAAATGAATGCCTGCGTCATGATAAACTTAATTTAAAGAAATAATCATGTGACACATGTTCACTTTAATAAAATTGATATTTATTATGATCACAGATATATATTAATACTAAATTCATATGAAATTTTAATATATTTATATATGATAATAATGCATACATTATTATGTGAATGTACATTTTATGATACTATATTTAGTGTTAAGACCCGTCCCAAAATTAGAATTTTATATTTATGATTATATCATGAAAACTCATGTCAAATATTTTCTTAGATTTTTTAAAATGAAAATTCTAAAAATATTTTAATAAAATAATTTCATATTTATATTATTTTAATTTACTATTATATTCAAAAATAATAATTAATTTCTTTTACAAAACTATGTATTTTTTAAATTAAAAATATTAATCTATACATATATTATAATTTGAAGATTCGGTATCTCTGTAACGCAAACAATGAATATAAATCACGCGCTAAAATATTGTTATATTAAAGTTTAATTTTATTAAAAAAAATTAATATTTAATTTTATTGTTATATTTTTAATAAAACAATATTCAGACAGAATATTCATTATTTGAATTTTCAAATTTAAATGCATTGTGGAAAACTGACTAGTTTTATATAAAATTAATACTCTAAAAATAATTTATAATGTAAAATAATGCGTTCACTGAAATGAGTAAAGGAAAAGTTTGTGCGTATACAAAGGGTGACAAAATTACAATTCGGACATTATATAAATTAAATGTGCATTAATAATTAAAAAATATTTATTATTATGATAATAACTAATAAATAAATTACCAATTTTATACAAATTTATAGTTCTTTGATATTAAAAAAATTATAAATTATTATCAAATTATAGTTATTACCGTATAACCAACTTTTATACCGAGAAAATTGTGCGTGAATTAAGCATACGTTTATACTATTTATGGCGTCATACATAATATAAATGCGTAACTTAATTCACTAACAAATTTCCGGCTATAGAAGTATGTTACACTGTAATGGAAATCAGTGATTTTTTTTAAAAAAATTAATCATATCCAAAATGATGCTCTGTCCCCTGTGTACGCACGAACTTATTTTTATGCCCAATAATATTCTTAGTTTTTTATATTCACATAAAATGATTAATTTTATTTAATTTTAAAATATAACATTAATGTTTTTATATGATTTCCCTAAAGACATAATGGTAACATATTACTGGATGCGGATGGACATATCATTCATATAGACTTTGGGTTCATACTTTCGACATCACCCAAAAATCTCGGATTTGAAAATTCACCCTTTAAATTAACTCAGGAATTTGTCGATGTAATTTCTTTGAAATACCCTTTTACCTCACATTTTAGCATTAAATCTTAAATTAAATATCATTTCAGATAAAAAAATTAAAATAATAAAATATAAAAATTTAATAAAACATATCACTGCTAAAAAGTGATTTAAATTTCTATTTTAATAGTATTATGTCACACTTTTGTTTAATTTTTTTATTTTTAGTCATTTATTACTAATTTTATAGGATTTTAAAAAATTTTACTAAATCATCATGATAATTATTTTACATAATTTATTTGAAAAATAATTATGTAAATTAAATTGTTTATCATATTGTAATTAGTTTATAGTAAACATTTGTACGTTTAATCACAAAGGTCTTAGAGACATTACAATACTTATACTTACGGATGTTTTAAAGCATATGGAGTATTTTAATCATATCAGACACAATTTGTCTCTACGACACGTGTGATTAACTGTGATTGTTAAGCAATGAATTAATTGTGATTTTGTTTTTAGGTGATGGGCGGTTTGGGAAGTGATATGTTCGAATATTTTAAGATCCTCATTTTACAGGGATTAATCGCGGCGCGAAAACACCACGAAAGAGTGCTAACTTTAGTTGAAATATTACAGGCGAATTCCCAATTCCCGTGCTTCAACAATGGTGCCTCAACCATCAAAGCCCTGAGGGAACGCTTTCATATGGGAATTACTGAGGAACAATTGCAACTGTTAGTGGATTCTATGGTAGAATCGTCCATTCACTCACTGACCACGAAATTATACGACGGATTTCAATACCTAACCAATGGTATCCTCTGAATAATTCATTATAAAATTAAATTCATTTATGAGTGACACTAACTAATTGTGACTATGCTATTATTATATTAAATTTTTACATTATTATTATTATTACAATTTACATATTGATAATTGATACTCAAAAACTTTGTATTAATATTAAAATTATTAAATTATATATAAATAATTATATAATAATAATCTTTTATCATATTTTTAAAATGAAAAAATGTGTAAATTTTAATATTAATTTATTAATATTAATATTAAGGAATATATATATAATTTTATTTTATTATGATTATTGTCATTAAATTGTTTTATTAAAATAATGTTTTACATAAAATAAGAGTATAATTAAATTTAAAAATATTAATTTTATTTAATTAAAAATGACATTTTTTTTGTTAAAATTATATTTTAAGATATTTTTAAAATAAATTTTAAATATAATTAAATTTATTATTTATATTTTATGGGATTTAAAAGTATATTCGAATGTAATTTATTTATTTATTTTTTATTAAAAATAAATTGATAATTAAATTTTAAAAATGAAAATTTAATAACGAATATAATACAATGTATAGTATTGTTTTAAATTGAACACTCTGCATGTACATATCGGCCTTTCATTGACCTAAGATTTCTCAAATCGATATCATCGCAGTACATTATGAAAAATGTTTTACGCCCTATGCCTAATTTTGGAAATTTTATAAAAAATTATTAAATAAAAGTGAATAAAAAATTAAATTTATATTAACATTTTAGTCAAAAAATTAATTTATTTTTTAAAAAAAATTAACAGTTTTATTTTGAGTTTTATTGTGAAATTATAGGTAATTTAATATTATTGGATGTGAAACTATAGAGCGTTTACTGTATATTTATTAAAAATGTCATATGAAAATGTTATAATTTAATAAAAATGAACTAAAATATGCACATATAACAAATGAATTTATGAAATAAAATGCAAAAATTAAAAAAATGACGTTTCAATTATATAATAAATGAAATTCGTATTAAAACATAAATAAATGAAAAAAAAAGAAAATAAAAGTTAAAAAAGTAATGTTTGAAAATAGTAATGTAAAGATACAGTGCCATCTCTTTACACATGAATTAAGAGGTTAAATGATGGCGCATTCACATTCGCGCATTCATATTCTGCCATTACTAAAGCATAGTGAATGTGAATGTAATAAATAAACAGTTTATGCATCGTTTACATATGTGAATGTATGTGAATCAATGTGAATGAATGATATTTTCTGTATATTTTCAGCATTTTAAAAGTGTCAAAAAACATTCATATAAATATTATATGAAAATACGTTTCAAAATAATTGTCACATTCATTTATTCATAATTAAAATCATAAATTAATATTTAATAATATTATTATATTATAAAATTGATATTTCATTATCATTTCATTATCAAAAAAATAATAATTAATATGTATATATATAAATATTGAATTAAAATATAATAAAAGATAATTATATATTTTCTGAGGCGTATTTATCAATGTCCGGATTTACAACTTTTTTATGCATTAAATTATATTTCAATTAAAATATTAATACATTTTTTATTC
>JAQIXB010000351.1:0-19231 GCA_034697405.1 Mesoplophora pulchra | reverse complement strand
CATATAATACAATAACCGAATAACGAAAAAGGATTATCATTAATAATAATAATTCTCTGAAAATATAATTTTATAAAAGAATGACATCCGCAGCCAAAGGACAAATGACAAATTAATTTCCGATATTATGTTCTATTATTTGATAATATAATATCGGAAATTAATTTATGGAAATTACAAATTTGATATATCATATATGCCCAAAAATTTGATAATATCACATTTGTAATTTACAAAAATATAAAAAATATTAATTAATAATTTTAATAATTTTTTAAAAATATTAATGAATACATACAAATAAATGTACATGTAAATATCATTATTTGAAAATAATTTAATTTTTAAAAATTACCCATAAATACATATGTACATAATTATTTAAATTTATAAAACACATATGTATAAATGTTTACATTTATTAATAATTATGGAATAATTTCGACGGATGAAGATTCTGATATAATAGAAATGTCACTATTATTTGATAATTGAGTGGCATTATTCTTAAGGAAGTCGTGGACCATGACCTTTTCTGTTGACCTTTTCAATTGTGTGAGAATCTCTGCGATTCCGGCCCTATATGTAAACTTTGAACTTTTAGTTTTTATAAGTTTTAGTTCCTCTTTTGCAACAATGGATTTAAGTTCATCATCGGAAAATGATAGCGTTTTATTCATAACATTCACTTCATTATAATGCTTTTTTAATTCAATAAATAATTTATCTATGATTTGATTTCTCATACTAAAGTCAACATCTTTGATGCGTTTATTATTAATCTCTAAAACATACGATGATTTACTAAATCCTAAAAATTCAATCGCATTATCATTTCTATTATTAGATGATGATGTATTTCTAACTGAAGAACGACCATTGTTTGAGTGTTGATTCATCATTTTACGTCTTTTAAATTCTTCCTTTACACGGCTCATCATTGACACGTCTTTTTCGTCATTTTCCTCTTTTCCCATATGTTGAGGAACATCGTGCTTTGGCAATGACCAATCATCACCATCATTATCAATTCCTTTTTTATTCATTTTTCTTAAATCCGTACGTTCATATTCTTCAATTCGTCGTTTAACTTTTTTTGGCTCAACGCAAACGTCACAGCTTTGTTTACATCCATTAATAACAATATTCTTATCACCGATAAATTCTGATAATAAAATAGAATGACGGCATTTATTTCCCGATTCACAGTAATTAATCACTTTTTCAAAATTCCTCATTTCACGAAAGTCATTTTGAGCATTTGGGTCTTTTGATTTTTTCTTTTTTTTCGCGAATTCCATTTTTAGCAAATAGTTTATTGCATTACGATCGTCACGCGAATAGTATATTCGGCATTTTGCTTTTTGTCCATCGCGTCCCGCGCGTCCCGATTCCTGATAATATCCCGTTAATGTCTTCGGTAAATTCCAATGAATTACAAATCGGACATTAGCTTTGTCCACGCCCATTCCAAAGCTAATTGTTGCGGTGATACATTCGACCGTACCATTCATCCATTGATCCTGAATCGTCCGTCGAATTACCGCCGAAAGTCCCGCGTGATATGCTTTCGTTTTAATGCCCGAATTTGTTAATGAATCAGCGACACATTCACATTCATTACGGGTACGGCAGTATATTATTCCGACACTCTTTAGATGATTATCCGCTGCTTTTATCCTATCATTAGCTATTGATAGTTCCATCATAATGAATTCTCTTAAATTTTGCATCGGATTTTTCATCACATCTTTGAAAATGACATCATAATAGAGATTCGGTCTGAAATTGGAACACGTGAACATAGCTATGGGTTTTCGTAAATTCAATAGTGTCAGAATGTCCTCTAAGACTTTGGGCGATGCTGTCGCTGTTAACGCAATCCATGGTACGGTCGGATATCGTGACTTAAGCTTTCCGATTCTGATATAATCGGGTCTAAAATCATGACCCCATTGTGATACACAATGAGCCTCATCAATGGCAAAACGCGATAATTTATTGTTTTTATAGAGATTTTCAATGATTATGGCGAAATTTGCAGACACTGCCATTTCAGGTGTGATGTATAATAATTTAATGTCTAAATCTTTGGCTATTAACAGATTCTTAATTCTTTGTGATTCCATTATTGGCAGAGATGAATTTATTGTTTCGGCATTAATATTCAATTTTTTCAGAGCCGAAACCTGATTTGTGATCAGTGCGATTAATGGTGACACGACAATGGTCAATTTACCATTGTCATGTGCCGACGGTAATTGATAACACAGTGATTTTCCGGCTCCGGTCGGCATTGATATAAACACATCACTCTCTCCTTTTACAATGCATTCGATGGCCTCTTTCTGCAGAGACGATCGGAATGAACTAAATCCAAACGTCGATTTTAATGTGTTAAATATCGATAATGATGACGCTGATGATAATGATGATGATGCTGATGATGATGCTGATGATGATGATAATAATGAGAATGATGATGATGATGCATTTTTTTGTGAATCGATACATTTCGATACATTTTTATTATCATCATATTTTTTGATTTCATTTTTCGTTTGAATCTCTTCGACATTCAATGGTATTAATTTCGCCCTTTTATAAGACGATGATGATGGTGCTGAAGACACTGATCTTTTGTTCGATGAATTCCCAAAAAACAATGAATAAAAATTATTATGATCATTCTTTTTCATCGTAAAAAATTAAAAATGAATTATAATTTCAAAAAAAAAGAAATTCTTTATTTATACGATCATATGCTGTAAAACGTTTTAAACCCTTTACATTAATGACGTCATAAAATGCTTAAAAAGCATTTTATAAAATTATGAAATAATTATGATATTTTTTATTTCTATTAATAAAATGATTTATTTTATTTTTAAAATATTTATTTTAAAATAAAATTAAATAAAATTATAAATGTTAAAAATTATGTTAAAATCAAAATAAGAATTTTCACGATTAATTTAAATGACAGAATAATTTACATAATATTTGTATCATAAAATGTTTCAAAAACTTTTTTAAAACTTTTTTTTACATTTTAATTATTTTTTCGAAATATTTCTTAATTTCAAATTAATTTTAAAATTAAAAAATAATATTAATCAAAATTTTACCGTATATAAAACGTATATAAAACGCCATTCACTCTTAAAATAAATATAAACATTTTCTTTTATAAAAATGGATATTTTTACATTTTCTTATATTAAAGATTAATGACATTTAAAATATGCATTCATTTTTTTAAAAAATAAATAAAAATTCATAAATTAGTCAAAAGTCCAAATAAATTAGAAATATTAATATAAATGGTATGTTTGACTCAATTCCCCGAATGTTAAACACTTTTATAAATTCACTTAAGAAAAGTTAGGCTAAGCTTAGAAATAGTAAAAAATCAGAGACAATATAATTTCACATTAATTAGCGCATTCTGTATATGTCATAGAAATTGCAATTAATATGAAAGTGTACGTAATTAGCTCATTTCAATGTTGTTTTTGACGACATTTTTATAGAAAACTGAGAAAATGTATTTGTTAATGACTAAGACTATGATATCGTACAATGCAATGACTGAAATTCCTAAGTAAATACCCCCCAAACCCCCGACATTCGCCACAAACGCACTGAAACTCATCTCTTCATTGTGATTAATGATGATATCGGATTTCGAACGATGTTTTAGATTAATTTCCGACGCTTTTATTGAATTATTATTATATCTGAGGCCATAATTATCTTCCGTAATCTCAATGTTAACATCGTAATCCTCTTCAAAGCAATCGGACGGACATTGTTTTTCGCATTCTAAACGTACGTCTAAATAATGAGAATCTTTCTCTTTATTTCTTTGACATAAAAAATCATCGTCATTTAAATCATTATATAATATGACATTCCATTGTTTTCTGCATAATCGTTCATTATCCCATCCGTTTTTGAATATGCATTTCATAATACAGTCGCCCCTCGAAATGTATTCGCCATTTGCGTATTTAGAACATAATGTTTTATACGGATATTCTAATAAATGTGATTCAATACGTGAATACCCAATTTGATACCTTTCATTTCAAAAAATATCAGTTTTTACAATCATTACATTACATTATATTTTAAAATAAATTAAATTTTTATTCTCATATTTCATTTTCATAATGTTTTTCCATTTATGATTTACTTTTTGTAAACTAAATCTTTAGTTACAAAAAGTAAAAAAATAAATGTATCATTTTAGAAACTTTTTTAAAATTTTTTTCATTTAAAAAGAATTTTTGTAAAAAATGATAAAAATAAAAATATGTGAATAAACAATTAAATTAAAAAATACAATGAATTCACTCTATTTACGGGTAGAAAAAAGTACATTTATTGAATGTACATTAAAATGTAATTATTGTTTCATGTGTATATAGAGTGAACTGAGTGTACTTAAGTTAACTTAAGTGTACTTAAGTGTGCATACACTTTATTGGGTATGATTTTCATGAATTTCGCATCACTGTCACTCGGGATTACATTCGGGGGATGTATCGCCACTTTAATACGATCCAATTTAGCATTGGGCCATCGTAAGGTTTGAATTAACAGTTCGAACCATGCCATGGAATTACCGAATTCACGTGTATTAATCTCATAATAATTCATATCATATGTATTATCGTATTTACTGAACATAGTTTCACAATAATCACCGCTTTTGCTAATTTTTGTATTATAAATGATACTTTTGACAATCTTAGTGTGTTTATTACATTCTGTCCATTTATTGTAATAA
This sequence comes from Mesoplophora pulchra, assembly GCA_034697405.1. Taxonomy (NCBI): domain Eukaryota; kingdom Metazoa; phylum Arthropoda; class Arachnida; order Sarcoptiformes; family Mesoplophoridae; genus Mesoplophora; species Mesoplophora pulchra. Next base: position 14,436 of record JAQIXB010000351.1, on the reverse strand, counting down.
TCGCTACGATTAGCGACTTTAGCGTATCGGCAGTGCGGAATGGCGATTAATTCCATCGGTTTTATCTTTTGTAATATCCGTTTAATCGGATGTGACCGTAGTACTCTGTCATCGTGATACGCACGTATTAAGTCATAGCGGCTTTTTTCACTCATAATTTGATCGGTCATATTGATATTCGCATCTTTTATTAACCGATTTTTGCATATTTCAATGTCTGTTTCATTATCATAACACAATTGTCTGAACGGTATTATAATCGGAGCGCAGAATGTTATCGCCGGTAATATGAGAGTACGATTTTTCACTAATTGTGTGGTCACTACGGTATCATATTCAAAATATTTGACCGTAATTTTCCACGATTGAGTTATGAATAATATAAAACTGATGATACCGATAATCACTTTTAACACTTTTGTCCATTTATCACTTATACATTGTGCCATTCTTTCATTATCATTATCATTAACATTACCATTAACACTTTCACTATTACCACCATTGGTAGTTATGTTTATGCTGTTTTTATTGTTAAATATATTCGGCATTTTTATTTGCTAATTAATGGCAAAAAATTAATATTTATATTAAATATCGTTTATGTTTAAATAAATGAAATAAATGTAATGAAAACATCATTATTACAATTTTTTTATAAAATAATTGAAATAAATAATTAAAACTGAAGGTTATTTCTAAATTAATAATTAATTACTATTAAAGGATATATTTTTATTTTATTAATTCACTAAATAATGGTTTTAAGAAAATTCTCATATGGAAATTACGCAGAAATTCATAAACAGAATTATTCTCATATTTTACAATTTTATAAATTCAAAGAATTTAGGATCAGCATATTTATAGAATCATATTACAGTTAACCACAAATGTCATAGACACAAATTATGCTTAAATTCGCTTAACATTCTATAAGTATTCGTTAACTAATTCATGGGCATGTTATATCTATGAACTGTGTGATTAGCTGTAATTGCAATAAAAACATTTTTTAAAACAAAAACGACTAAAGAGAAATTAAAGTTAATTTGATATTAACCAATTAAGACCTGTTTTATGCCCTTTTTTTATTATGATAGAAATATGCAGTTATTTATTTAGATATAAATTCAATATCATTGTAATTTTTTAAAATAAATCATTTAAATTTTTAAAAATTTAAGCCAAAGTTAAGCCTTTCTAATTGACTTCTAATTGGCAGTTACCGTTTTACCTCACATGTAAGACCTGGTCTTATATTGCGAGGGGTGATTAATTTTTTAAAATTAAAAAATTCTCATTTGAGGGGTCTTATACCTCGAGGTATATGACCCTCCACTCAAACCTCTCCATATAAAAGCAGGTCTTACATGTGAGATAAAACGGTATTAATTTTTAAATGCAATTTTGTACCAAAAATAGAAGCCCTAAGCTTCGATTTTTCAAATACGATTTTTAAAGAAAAATGTCTCAGTATAGCAAAATATGTTGTGATTTTAAAGTAAATTTAACTTAAGATTAAATACTTACTAAATGATGCTAAATAATAAAAAAAATATTTAATTATAATAAATTATTTAATTTTAATAAAAAAAAGTACAATTCATACAGTTCCTTACTGTTTGAACGTTATTAACAAATATTATTTAAAATGTAATAAATGTTAAAAATGATTAATATAATTCAAATGTCGATCAAAGATGAAATATTAGGGTGTTGTAAAAGGGTGTCATTGTCATGTGTTCGTGGTCATTGTGTTCATTATTCTCATTAATTATTAAATTAGTGAATGAATGTACTGCTGATTGAGTTTCAAAAGTTTTTTTTATAAAATAAACGTATATTATTTTAGGCATTATTTTAACATTTAAAATGTTTGAGACTCAATGAGCGATAATTCTGTTTAATTCATGTTTATATTTTTCGTCATAAGAAAAATGTTAATATAATAATTTCAATATTTTAAAACCGATTATATTATATGTACATTTTAGGGAAAAGACAATTAAAATATAATGTTCCGTTTAATTTTAAATGCATTTTTAAACATAAATCAATATTCATAACACTAATAAAAGTTATATGCACTCTGTTCTCGATTTTGGCATCACTCAATTATGCAAATTTCTTTATTATTACAAAATTTATGAAAATCCCAAACTATTTATATACAAAATAATGTTAATATAATTATGACGATTATGGGAACAGATGTTTCTTCATTTTGACTCTTCAATTCTGACAATATTTTTACATATTCCAATACATATTTAATTATGTAAACATTTCTCAGTTTTGGAAACATTTATAAATGACATTAAAAAAATATTTTTTAACATAAATGCATATGATATATGTAAATTTTACACATATTCATAAAAATTAAATGCATTATAATTTTTGTTTTATTATGTGCACATTTTCTTTGCCCAATTAATTGCCAAAATCGAGAACAGAGTGTATACATATTTTTTATTTTTTTCATGTATTGTCACATGTCACTGTTCATTGTCATACATCACAATATCATTGTCATTCTGTGACATCGTCTTTTATATTACATATTTGATAAACACTGTCGCGATGCGACATAATTTTGTATAAAAATAACGCATTTGCAAAATGTCTGTGAATTTTGATTCTGCGAAATTTCCCTGAACCAATAATAAACATATAATATAATCGAACACTATTATACACCTGTCAATGAATCATAAAATTTTGCAAAATAAAGTTAACTATAATTTTATAGTTAACATTATAAATAAATTGTATATTTGATATGCACATATGGAATAATATCAATATATTAACACACATACAAAGACATTATTACACATTTTAATATTTTAATATTAATATATTCTTTTATTGTATTTTTATTGTATTTTTTTAAATATTAAAATGTCATAATAATCAATGAATTATTTATAAAAATTTATTACGATTTCCATTATAACATATAAACTGATACTTTATGTATTGAAATTTATAAGTATTATGTTTATATAATTATTATGTAAATATATAATATGAATAAATATTCAGTTAAAAACTTTATAAATATATAATTATAAAATAATATGATTATAGTTTAATATATCATATGAATTGAAATGCATTCATTCGTTAATGTGTGAATATTAATAAAGTTTTGAATATTATCATAATTCATGACGTCATTGGTCATCCTTTGATTTTTTTAAAAATTCCATTTTTCCATTTACTAATTTCTTTATATAAATAATTTAACCAAAAAATGTTAATCCGCGGATGCCATTCACTTCATTAGTCTCTGTTTAATTTTATAAAAAATATTAAATAATAAAAAATTTAGTAATAAAATGTGAATTCTTTACTTTGTTTCTTTAACCATTAAAGCATATGTTCGATTCTGATGATTCTTAGTATTGGATGGTGATATATATGAACATTTATGACCATAGCTTTTGACATAATATTCATTTGAATTAATTACATATGCGATTTTCTTTTTTTTGTGTTTTTAATCAGAACATTATTGAGGTGCAAATCCCTATGTTCGAATTCATATGCAGCCTCTGCCACCGTTAAACAAAAACCAATTGTTGTACGATGCTCAGCAATTGCTTTGAATTTAATTGTACATCATTTATTTTAATTATAATTATAAATAAATTAAAATTTTAATTAATTTCACATAATTTATTACAAATAAAAGTATAAAATACCTCTATTTGCTTTTGTAGCGGTAAACCGCAGAATTTCATTTTAATGGCGACATATTCACGCGCTGTTTAAATGCAAAAAATCTTTATTTTTGTACATACCGTTAAACAGCGATTGCTTACGTCACGCCCGTTAAGTATTCGGAAGCCCATTGAATGTGTTATTTTTTTAGATAAATTCATGTATTTATATGATTGCATTTTATAATAAAACATTTTTTAAATTTTATTCTTTTATTTAAAAATTATAGTTTTATTATAAAAATTTTAATGAAAACATTTTTATCATAAATCTTAAAAAATTATATGAAAAATTTAAAAGATATTAAATATAAACATAGTGAAAATATTAAAAATAACATTATATATTTAAATTTTTGAAAATATATATTTTAACATATTTTTAGTCAAAAATTATTATAAACATTTTTATCACAAAAAACTGAACATAAAATTTAAATCTAAAAAATGTTAAATTAAATTTTTAAATAATTTTTTTATATAAAAAACAAAACTTTTTAAGGATTATATACATGTTTTTATAAAATTAAATATATGCACATATTTATATGAATAAAATTTTAAATAATTTTTATTCATTTTAATTGTTTAAAATTTTAATTTTTTCCCAAAAAAATTTAACATAAGTTCTAAATTTTAAAATGATCATGATCCATGACCATTACTATCATTATTATCATCTATTAATTTTGACGCTCTTATATCGTGAGATTCACATTATTCATTTCAATAATGATAATCATGATTAGTATTACCTTTAGCAGTATCGTTACATCCATTGCTAGTATTAGGCAATGATTTATTAGACACTGAATTTCTATCATTAGTGATCGTACGTGTTATTTTTAATGCTGAAAAATCGAATCGTATTTTTGTCTGTTCTTTTGAATGCATCTGTGACATTTCATCTAAACTTTTACTAAACATATCCATATCCACTTTCGCATTCTTTTTTGTCATTATCTTAGTTTTTGTCGATTTTAGAGTCAAATTAACATCAGTATTAAGTAATGACGCGATTTTTGTATTATTATTGCTATTAAATGATGTTTTTCTTTGTGTTTTTGGCGATGGCCCTACATTTTTAACCGTTTCTATTCTAATACTATTTCTAGTATTTGTTGTATTATTTGTATTAATTTTATTACTTAATTCAGCCTTTGCTTTAAGTTTTTTAATCAGTTTTTGTATCGGTGATTTATCATTCGTATCACAAGAATTTAAGCTCTTAACTTTAGTATTCATAATCACTTTTTTGAAATCATTTTTAGTTTTTAATTTTTTGGATATGGTCTTAGATTTATTAACACCCTTTTTTGGTCTGAATAATTTGCCCCTTTTAATAACATTCTTAGTATTTAATGATTGTGACGATGATCCTGATATTGATCCTGATGATGGTATCTTTTTAATGCATGAAATTAATGGTGATGATTTCACACGTGATTTTATTACATTCCCATTACCATCATAGGATTTTTTCGTTTCAATGTTAAAGTCGTTAATTACAATATTATCATAAATACAATCACTATCGACATTATCATATGATAATGGTAATGAAAGTGAAGATGGTATGTCACCTCTATTATCATCGTGATATTCATTATAATGACTATCATTAGGTGATAATGATCCATCTGAAGAAGTACATGGTGAAAATGTCCCGATCATATCAGACATGTCTGATGTATCCCGTAACAGTGTCAATGAACGTTCAATTTTTAAAGCTAAACGCGGATCGGAAATATCTTCACATGTGACTAATGGAATATGAACACAATTACCTGATGATGGTATGAGACTATTAAATGCCGATTCAATGCTTTTGAGATCATTATCATCGAATTTCCCATAACCAATGGAATCAATTAATTCATATTTAACACATATCAGAGTCGGAATAAATGGATTCATTTCCAAAAATGGTACTAAACTACGATTAGAATATTCTATCATTTGTAATAAGTCATTCGCTCGAAACTGAACCGATGATACAAATGATCCGATCATATCTTTAATTAAATTATGGTATGATATTAGTTTTGATCCATTTTCAGTCATTTTTAAACAGTCCATGATTTTCTCAAAATATATGGCGATTGAATCACGTGATGATACAGATCTTAACATATCGGATATATATGATCTTAAATCAGAACAATTTCTTTGACAATTGCTTATGATAAAAGCACATACGATCTGAATACGATCGTTCTTTAGATGCTCTAATAATATCTGACCACATTTTTTGGGCCCAAATTTTAATGGATTATTATGAGTATTCAATAGATCAGTTATAGGTTTTGATGGTACCATCGATGATGCTGTTGCTGATGATGATAATTGTGCTCTTTTTAGTACTGAATTGGATAATGGTATAAAATTTGGAGATATCGTTTTTAATAATGACGATTTTGATGCTGAAAATGCTGATATCGATGATGGTATTATATCATCTGATGGAAGATCAAAAAGTTCGTCACGTGATATAAGCGTTTGTTTATTCTAAAAAAATAAACATTTCATCATTTCAGTACAGTTTAACCTCTTTACTATAATAATCTATAAATGATGACTAAAAATATTGCTTTATAATGTATTGTCAATGATTTATTATAAAAGTTTTCCTGTATATTAATTTCAAAATCATTAACTTAATATACATACGAATGATGTTTCTTCAGATGCTTTTTGTTCTGAATATTGAGGTAAAAGTGATGATACCAATGATTTTGAAAGAACTGAAATATAAAAATATTAAAATAAATTTATAAATAAATTTAATATTAAAATTCAATTTTTTAACGGAATTATAACGGAAGAAAATCGCTTTAATTTTAAAAATTTAAAAAATGAACACATATCTCGAGATGTGTGTCTGTCATTGTATTTTTTAAGTATACACAAAAAGTACTAAAATTAACAAAAAACAGTATGATACTATTTATTGCCGATCATTTAATACCATTCATTTCTTTGCATTTATTCCGATGATTCAATCGATTTTCGTTCACTGTTAAATTAAAAGGATTTTCATTCGGATCTAATGCATGACGATTATCCAATAATATGGCCGATGATGATACATTGATACGAATACCCTCACGGATCAGATAATTTCTGATATCTCTTAAGACATTACGTATAATCACCAAAAGATTTGTTAAATCCTTAACCCGTGTCATTGAAATAAAAGAATTAATTTCTTCTATGGTCTGTTCCCAGAAACGGTGATTTTTTACCATTATTTTAATTAAATGTCTAATTATGTCTTTGAATTTAATGATAAAATCCTTTTCAATAAAACATGATTCAGTATCATATTTTCCATCGCAAAATGATGGAAAATATTCCAAAACCATTTCCATCATCAGTTCCTTATAATCATCGAAATGTAATGGTGATACATATTCAATGAGAGCATCATACGCTTCCCATGGTAATCGTGCTTTTAATTTATCTCTTAAAAGAACAACAATGTCCACGTTAGAATTGGACATTGTTGCAGATGATGTCATTGACTCCGAACTTATTCCTGACGATGAATTTTGATAATCACGATCTTCATATGCATTATATGCTAATTCATCATCATCTTTACATATATCATCATAATTTTCTAAATTTTCTGTATTTTCACTTTTATTATCATATGTTAATGCTGAAAATACTAATGATGATACTTTTTTATTATCATCATCATGTTTTGTTAATGTGCGCTTTAAATTTATCGATGATAATGATGATGAAAGTGCTTTCATCATATAATTACGGTCATCACATGATTTATCATTATCTGATGATGATCTTAATCTTAACGATGGTGATCGTATCGATGGATCATTCGAAGAATGATCATGATCATAGCGAAATTCTTTCGTTAATAAATCTCTTAAATCACTACGATTACGTACGGCATTATTAAATGCTGTTTTAAGTCTCTTAAAATTACCATTATCCTCTTCATTATCATCATCCGAAGATGCTGATGATACTGAAGACTTTGATTCTTTGTATGGTCTCTTAAAACTCATATTTACATTATGCATCAATTATCATATATATGATAATATATTACATTATCAGAGTCCGGGATTTTTCGTAATTTCAAAATATTACTAATAATAACTAAATCTGTCGTTTATGTATGAATAATATTTTATAAATTTTTATTATAAAATATTTAAATATAGCATTTTATTCACTTTTTAGACACTTTCACATTCAAAATTTTAAAATTAATATGATATTAAAATTTTAAAAAATAAATACGTATTTATATATAAAGTGCTTATATCAGAATATATTCATAAATTTAAACGCAAAAATCTAAATATAACCGTTATATATAAACACGTTCTTTTGGAAATCATAAGAATATTTTAACACTGCAATTGTTATGATGCATTTTTATACTTTTACTAAATGCTGTCATAATGAAAACATAAAATGTGAAACATTCTCATAAAAGAAATGAATAATCATCATTATGATTTTAAATAAATAATTTTATATGCGCATATCGTAAATTTCAATGAAAGTTTATTTTACGAAAAATTTCAAAATTTTAAAATTTACATACACATTTAGCCCTATTATTAGACCGGTCTTATATCACGGGATGAGCCAATTCCTGAATTAAAAAATATGCAAAATGTGAATAAAGAAAAGCTTTACATTGCGATATATGATATAATCTAAAAATGAGAGGATAATGAATATTTTAATACCGAAAATTCCCGATCTCTGATTATTATTACATTAGAAATAAATCCCACACAATCATTTAAATTATATATGAAAATATGTTACTCCGACACATGTAACATTCACTAATCACGTATTTAAACCTAAAGAATGTATCATGTGACGCGGTAACATAATAATCAATTGAATTGTGTGTACACATTGAGATTCACGTGTTTATTGACTCATGTTTTAAATTCAAATAAATAACATAAACACATATGATACTATTTCATTATTCATAACTTTCATTATTTAATGTTTATTACGAATTTAAAAAGGTCCAAATGTACGATCATCATTACCTCATTTATACACGTATATTAAGGGCTTTAATAAAATGTTTACATTTTTACACGTGAATTTCTATGATGATTCAAATATGTAAACATTTAACATAATAATGTATAAATTAAATGTAAAATTATTTAAATCATATTTTGAAATAATTAAATGCAATAAATTCTTTAATTATAAATATACTCAATCATTAGCTTCAGATGTGTCAATAGAAAAGAGTGTAAATGAAAACGGAGCATTAAAAGCGGTGATCGGACTCGAGATTCACGCGCAGATACAGTCCCAATCGAAGCTGTTTTCGTCCGCATCCACGGCTTTTATCGCATCCCCCAATTCACAGGTGTCGTATTTTGATGCGGCATTACCCGGGACATTACCGGTGTTAAACCGTCGGTGTGTTGAGGCTGCGGTAACGACGGCATTAGCATTAAATTGCACATTAAATAAGAGGTCATCATTCGATCGTAAACATTACTTTTACGCGGATATGCCCATGGGTTACCAAATAACACAACAGAGTAATCCCATTGCCAAAGATGGATTTATCGATTTCATTGTTTATGATAATGATGTAAAGAAATGGTATATGAAAAGGTCGTGTTTAAAACAGATTCAATTGGAACAGGATTCGGGTAAATCTCTTGAGGATGACATTAACCATCGGTGTTTAGTTGATCTGAACAGAGCCGGAATCGGATTAATGGAGTTTGTGTTTGAACCTGATTTATGTTCGGCGTATGAAGCGACGTGTTTAGTCCGGGAATTGGTGTTAATACTAAAAAGAGTCGGCACATGTACGTGCAGAATGAATGAGGGTGCGCTGAGAGTGGACGCGAATATATCGGTACATCGCGACGGCGAACCTTTGGGTACACGGACTGAGATAAAAAATCTTAATTCATTCCGATTAATAACAATGGCGGTGAATTATGAAATATCACGTCAAAAATCACTAATTAATGACGGTCATCGTGTTATGAATGAAACGCGATCGTATAATTTAAAATTAAAGGAAACCTATGCCATGAGAGACAAAGAAACAGTTCAGGACTATCGATTTATGCCCGAACCTAATATACCACCACTGTTACTTTGCGATGATCATGATAATCTTAATGATAATGAAGAAAATGATTTAATAAATATATCACATTTTAAGAAAAAAATCCCAAAATTACCGTGTGATGATCGCAATGAATTAATTGAGAAAAATCTAAATTTTGAGGAAATTTTCACATTAATGAACAATGATGGAATGTTACAATTGTTTTATAATGTAATTAATTTTTCAAAATATTCACAAAAATTACACGAAATTTTTAATTTTTTAAATAATGAACTAAAACGGTGTTTAGAAAATCAAAACTTAGACTTTTTACAGTGTAATGTGTCACCACAGGAAATCGCTAATGTTTTTGATATGCTATATTCTAATGATATTTCCATCGGAACCGTAAATTATGTTTTAAATCTATTAATAAATGGCGATAAAAGAAATGCCATAAAAATCATTGATGATAAAGACCTGAAAATGATAAAAGACCGGAATGTCATAAGACAATTATGTATCAATCAAATTAATGAAAATCGTAAAATCGCCAATAGATATATGAAGAAAAAAGTGCGAAAACCAAATTCAGTACTGATAATGCCCATTTTAAGAGAACTCAATTTTAGAGTAAATGAAAACGATATTTGGGATGTTTACGATGATCTCATTTTTAAAGAAAATATTTTAAATGAAAAACCAAATTAATTACAATTTTATAACATTTTTATTATTATTAAATATAAATGTTTAGGTTATTGTGTCATGAATGATATCGGTGTAAATAATCATATATGTTTATTTAACGGATTTAAGTTTAGACCTTAACCAATACAAACATGTCACTTTAGGGGCACTAAATTTAGATATGCCAAATAAATAGTATCACTATTAATATAATTATATATATAGTTAATCATTATAATTATAATTATAATCATAGAATGTTAAGATTTTCGTGTCATTTCATTTTAAGTATAATCACTCGCAAAATCTACATTTTTTATTTATGACCCTACCTTTTGAAGTATATTCATGATATGGGAATATAACAAAATGTAATCAAATTATTAATAATAAAAATTTATATTAAATTTAATTATCACATTTAAAACAATATAAAGATATTTATAATCGTTTTAAACTTAAAATGTTTCTCATTTTAAGTTAATAATTTGGGTCAAAATAAAATTTTTAATTTAATATATTAAAATTATTGTAAAATGTAAAATTAAATTTATTAAAAAATTAACTTTTAATTAAATATAAATATATATTTTGAATTGTAAATGATATTTTATTGAAATTTTTATTTAAAAAATAAATAAAAGTATTATATGCATGTTATATAATGGCAATCAAATTATGAATATCTTATTTTTTATAATAATTTAATAATATAATAATAATAATTTTATGATTTAAAATGTAGATTCAGAGCGTGACACAATATAAATGATAAACATAATTAAAGCATAGGTAAATGACAATGTAAATGCATAGACAATAGGATTTGAGTTAAAAAAGGCATTTAACTAAATCCTGTTACACTCTGCTAATTTTTATTATAAACATTCGCATATTCTTATTTCATTGTAATATTTCTAATTTTTCAAAAGTTTTTTAGTCTCTTTTCTTTTCACATTCTTTCGTTATATTTCAATGTGAGACTCAAATAATATATGTTTTATTTTTATTTTATTTTATCACTAATTTGTAAATTAAATAACAAATTTTAATTAATTAATTAATTGAAATAATTGTTTAAATGTTCGGAAGAATCGTTCATCACGTTCGGCGTAAATTAAATTCGCCTCTAAAAATGCGATCCGATGGAAGAAGAAATTCGTGGACGAATCTGTTGAAAGTCCATAATGAGCGAAAAGTTAATCATATGCCATATTATGATCGGGAAAAGTATGAGCATATCATAAATCCTAATGACGTGAATCACTGTGTTTTAAAAATCGAAGAAATTCCTCATCACGCGACAATTGAGGACATCGCCAAATGCTTTCCGAACGCATCCGTCATTTTAATGGAAAAATATCGTTATAATAAATTTAAATCGGCTTTTGTCGGCTTTGATAATGAAAGTGAATGTATTAAAGTATTTTTAGGCTCTGAAAACGTTCAAATTAATGAGGGAAATGTCATCGTGACATTCGCTGATGTAAAAATCGAAAAAAAAATTATGAAAAATTTAAAATCCGAAAAAAGAAACACATTCGAAAATGCTATTAAATTACAATCATCAAAAGAATCATCCATTCCCATTTAACACTTTTATAATTTATTACTGAAAAATAATTATTTATTTAAAATTAAAAATTATTTTTATTAAAAAATATAAATGAATATATAAAAATAATAAAAAAATACTAAAAAATGTTTCAGTGATAAAATTAATATAAAAATTCAAAAAATAATTGATTAATATTTAGAAAATTGATAAAAATCAATAATAAAATAATAAAATGATATAAAAATTAAATCATAAAAAACGTTAAAAATATTATTTTTAAAAAATGAAAAAATAATATTTTTATTATTATATATGATAAAACAATTTGAATATCATATATGATAATATGAAAGGAATATTATCGTTTCTTTCCCCATCCGAATCCACCGCAGCAGAATCGTGGTCTTCGACGGTAAAAGTACGGCCGCGGACGGTAAAAGAATCGGCGCCGAAATCCGCAGCATGTTTCTGTACGATCGATTTCAGTGACGGCCATAATCAAAGCCATCGCCAGAATCAAATATATAAATTTAACTTTCATTTTTCAATTGTTTTTTAAAAATCTTAAATTTTATTATTTATAAATAAGTAATTTAATTTAATTTACACTTTTGTATCAAATTATATACTTTTAAAATAACAAACAATTGTCTTTATACTTTAAAAGTTAAAATATTTTTAAAAAAAATTATTCATTCTCTTTATATACTGAGTGATGATGTAATATGTGTTCAGTTTCGACATCGAAATCTTTTCACAGAATTTATTGATTATGAATAAAATGCATTCAATACAATGACAGGGATTTTCCATTCCTTTATATTCAATAATTTATCGTTAATATTTTTCAATGAATATTTTAAATAAATATATGCTGAGAATATTTCACCATAGAATATTTTCTATTTTATGTCAATATACAAATATATTTATATATTTATATATTAATATTTTGAATATATTTATATATTTATATATTAATATTTTGAATATATTTATATTAAGTAATGAAATAATAGAAAAAATGAAAAAACTTTTAATTCATAATTTTCTCGGTTCAGTGTAACGTAATATCAAATAAATATACGATTTTTTTATAACTGAAATATTTTACTTTAAAAGTTGAAATCATTAAACACAATGTATTTATTTTCTCATTTTTATTATAATTATTAATATATAATATGTATACTTTTACATGTTTTACACCATTCTTATAGTTTGAGAAACACGTTTTCATGTATGCCTTAAAAATGTTAAAGGGTCAAAAAATGCGTTTCCCTTTTCTTTGAGTCCAAAAAGTGAGGTGAATGTATAAAAAATAAAAAATTATACATAATTTATTTCATAATTTTAAAATATATTATTTATACATATATCATATTCATTTATGTATATAATATTATGCATATATTCATATTTATTACACTCATTATTCACGTGAATAATATACATAAATATGTACATGTATATGATTTGAATTAACACTTTAATTAATATGAATTTACCTCACATTTTTTAAAAGTCCTTATATCGTGTCCTTATAAAGGGAACGCTTATATCCTGAGGTATAACTGCATATTTTTATTTGCACTCTTTGATTCTTAAACATAAGAAATTCGAAGCAAATATTGCATCCCATACTATAAGAGAGGTAAAATGGTACAATACATTGAATATATTGAAGATTTACTGTACCTTTTTACCTCTTTTCATAATATCTTATAATAGGGGTTACTTTTAGATAAAACATTAAAACACTCTGTATTCATATTGTTTAGTAATGCACTATCATCAATGTACATGTATATTATATATATAAATTATATATATAAATATATTCGATTCCGTGTATTTTTTAAAGCACTTCGAACACTGTTAATTGTATATTTTTTAATTTTTTAATTAATAATTAAACATCCCAAAGAAATATAATAATTATATGTATAATAATGTTCCATAGACTGTGGAGGACACAATTTTCATATTTATACCCTGAAATTTTTATATAATTCAGATTTAAGATTCAAAATGATTTTTTTAAATAAATTTAATAAAAAAATTTTCGGGTGACCATTTATTTACTGCCCGAATATCAAAAAATGCAAATTTCCATAGAAATACATGTTAATTTTTTGACTATTTTTTTCGGTGAAATAATCAAATTTTAAATATAATAATTAAATAAATTTAAAATTTAGATTAATTTAAACAAAATTAACTGTTAATAATAATCTATTATTTCTTGCACCGCAAGATATAAGGCTGGCATTTTTAAACTGAGCTAAAAACATTATATTTAATTACAATTAAATAATAAAATTAAAATCAATTTTAATCATAATTTTAATTTCAATTTAGAA
>JAQIXB010000350.1:0-19242 GCA_034697405.1 Mesoplophora pulchra | reverse complement strand
TAATGATAAATAAAAATAAACATTATAAATTTATTAAATCTCAATTTATATCTAAATTTTTAAATTAAATATCAAATTATTTTGATATTAAAATTAAAATGTTAAAATGATTATAAATATTTTAATATTTTTTAATTTCTTTTTTGGAATGTTTTATATAATTTTGAAATTTAATTTTATGATATTTTAAAATGATATGATTATATTTTTAATTTATTAATTTTAATGTATATTTTTATTTATCATTAAATGATTAAAAAGCTACAATTTAAGAATGAAAATGATTGACTATACATTGACTAATATTAAGTTCAATATATAGTGTTAAAAGAGTTATGCCATAATCTGATAGTACTTTGGATCCGGACATTGAACACTATTATTTAATGCAAATATTTGATTATAATAATCGAATAATTAATTAAAGGGAAAGCGGAAGACATACATAATAAAAAAATAAATAATAAAATATATAATTATAATTATATAATAAATTAATTCACTTTTAATATAATATGTATATGTATACATTTCATTGGAATACTTTCGAATGAAAAAATGTCAGAAAAATTGAGCATAATGATGATTCTTTTTTTTAATTATTTTATGATATTATTTATTATTAATAATGTATGTATTAACATTGTATGTGCGCAGTCATTACATCATAACATTGAATTATCGCATATCGCCACAGTTAATAATGGTTTTGTCGTGCGTCCGATTTATGATCAAATAATAGTGGGTACAAACAGTAGACCCTTTGAAACAGTTATAAGTCAATCGCACGTCGAATTACCGGATCCGGTGCTGTTCTATCATAATCGCATATTAATGCAAAAATTAAAAAATCAAACCTCAGTACGCATTCCCAAAGAATTGGGACGTAAAACAAAGTTCATTGTCACGAGTGATTACATCGAATTTCTCGATATTAAACTCATATCGCCTGAGGGCATACTATACACTCATAACCATAGTACATTCAAAATCGATTACAATGAAATGATCGCAGAATTCTCTATTGAATTAGCGGCGCCCGGAAAATGGAAAGTCCGTTTAGAAAAGAAAAGAAAAGACGCTTTTGTCGCTTATTTATCTGTCACTAGTGAATCACGTGTCGAAGAACCTATCAAAACACGTGCATGGATGGACTCACCTTTTTATAGTCAGCATTTTCCATTATCAGCAGTAATTAATGCCGAAATAACCAAACGATATAATTATATTATATGCGCCGATGTAATAGCATTGGTCGATCGTCCCATTGACAGTCCGATTATGGTCAAACTTTTAGATAATGGTAAAGGTGCGGATAAAATAGCTAATGATGGACTATATTCAGGTGAATTCACTGAGTTTAATGCTAACGGAAGATATGGTGTCACCGCACGCGTCATTAACAATGACAAAGCGCGTCTGAAACTCGGAGTCGGCGATGATATCAAAAAATGTCAATAAATATATCCTATGGCAACATATCATCGAAACTCTATAGCAATACAATTGCACTGCAATCGTTTCATTAATGATAAATTCTATAAAAAACTCCATTTAAATTTTTGTGCACATTATGGAAAATTTTGAAAATGTATTTTTCAAATTAATGGAACTTTTTTAATGTTAAAATAATGAGTTTTTTTTGGAATTTTTCATAATGTGCACAAAAATTATTTAAATGCAATTTTCAATTAAACAATTGACATTAAAATATGCCTTTAATTTTGACAATTTTGTACTATTATTTACCATAATTGTTTTTGAATTATGATCTCATACGCCAATATTAGTGCAAAAATGTCATAATAGTGAAAACTTTTTTAACGTTAAAAATTTACATTTTTAATGCAATTGCATTATTATATATTATAATAGTTTCGATATGTTTCCATAGGATATATATTTATATAAATATATATAAATATTTTATATGCAATCATTAAATTAATATACATTAATGTATATGTTAATATATTAATCATACAGTAATATATTGATATACTAATCATAGGATTTACAATCGATTTTGTATTAATTGCGATTAATGTATTTTAATGTGTATATGAATTATTCTATGATAGTTTTAAGCATGCGTATTAATACAAAATCATGATACACATTTAAATACAATAATGGCAATTAATACTAAATGCATTGTATATTGAAATATTAATCATTGAATTTAGTAAATGTTTACATAAATTGATTTTTAATTTAAATTTAACACAAAAAATATTTAATACTCACGTTATAATATAAAATTTAATAAAATTTGTTTTAAATGTAAAAAATTTTTGTTAATATTTTTGTATTATTTTTTAAAAAAATTTAAAATTTAATTATAGTTTTGGAAAACTTTATTTTAAAATTTTTAATAAAACGTAAAATAAAATAATAAAACGAAACAATACATGTGACAACAATGGATTTTTTAAATAATTAATAATAATTAATAATACTAATATTATAGTAATAATCAATTTGATTTAATCGTAACACAATTTTCAATTAATTGTGTTTTATATGCACATAATAACAGTTTAATTTTACTCATTTCTGAGTCATTATTAATATCAATAAAATTAATGATTAATTCATTTTCGCCTTTTTTCATGGGCCAAAATGAATAAATATTATTTGAACCCTAAAATTAAAGTAAAATTAATTTTAATAATAACTTTTAACGTAAATATAAATAAAAATGCATGACATACTTCAGCTAATGATTTTTGATGGACCCCATTGAGTAACACTTCGAGTACTATGTCAGGACCCGAAAGTTTACATCTGATTTCATCATAGGACATCCATGTATTGGCAATAAATAGAATGTGTCCGACACCTGTTATTAAATTAATTATTTAATTATTTTTATTATCTAAGACTATAGTTGAAATACTAGTACCGGGTTCGGGCTTTTGATAATCAAATGTGAATGTTAACTTAAAATGGGGTCCTTCGGTAATGGAGAAACATTGAATAGGAAAAAGTGCGTTCACAATTGTTGCGGTATCACAAAGCATATTCATCACTTCACATTCGAAAGAAATAGTTAATCTGAAAGTATCAATTCAAAAGTTAAAAATAAATATTTATTCATATTATAAATATTTAAAAATTTTGCGAATACTTTAGCTTAAATAAGGGTGGGCCTATACCTGGAAATATGATGCAATAACATATTATGAATGTGTTTCGATGCATTATTTTTGGCGATTCTCAGCACATTCGCACCGAATTTGTTAATTATCGCAAAATTTGCACCGTTAATTAATAATGATTTAATAATATCATCGAAACCATAGCGGCATCCCTTTTATTTAACAGAAATTTAAATTTAAATTCTTTTAAATTCTTTTTATTTCACTCTTTTCTCAGTTTTTTAAATTTTCTAAAATTCACATATATATTCATATATATACATACGTAAGTATATATTTAAATATTTATATATATATAAAAAAAGATATAAAATAAAATTTATTTAAAAAAAGTTTAAAAAATAAAACTTTTCAATTATATATTGAGATATTAAAAAAATTAAAAAAAAAGAGAACAGAGTGTGAATAAAGTGTGAATATCATACAATGATGAGTGCGGTATCACCGTTTTTATTTTGTGAATCCATTTGTGCGCCCATATCCAGTAACAGATTTACCATTTTAATATTATTCATTTCACACGCGTACATAAGTGGCGTAACGTCATTACATCCGTACGTACAATTCACGTCTGAACCGTTTTTGATTAATAATTTCGCCGTTTCAATATCATTGCTTTTTATTGATGATATTAAAGCCTCAGTTTTACAGTGTTTAATACGATTTATATTATTTTCGATTTCCGATAAATCACTGCCGCTGCTGTCACTGCCGCTGCTGTCCATACTGCTCTGGGACCAGCTTTTATTGGAATTATCTTTTACTATGGTCGGAAAACTATCATTACTTGAACTACTAGAACTAGAGCTACTAGAACTACTAGTGCTACTATTACTGCTATTACTATTCTTTGATGATGCCCTGCTTTTCACTCTGCTGTAAAGATCTTCTTTGAAAACGTCGATTTTACCATCCTCTAAATCCTTCCAAAACGTATTACTATTGTTTTTATTTGTTTCATTATGCCCTTTTTTAAGCCTTTTCCGGTTTCTATTATCGCTATTACTTTCCTCTGTTATTTTACTTTTATTATTATTATTATTATTTTTTGCATCACTAATACCACTGCTGCTATTAGCGTTACCATTACAGGGCATGTTCGTATGTTTAGAATCAACAGTTGCATCAGCAGCAACTGCATTGATCGAGGGTCTTCCTCTTCGTTTACTAGTACTAGTACTAGTACTAGTACTAGTAGTAGTAGTAGTGGTTTTACTAGAGCGGACTACTGTCTGTACTTTATTTATTTTAGCTTTATATTTCTCAATCATTTTCCAAACCGTGCGCAGATTAGACTCAGGTTCCCATGTATCACTCTGAGGACCGTACCCCTTCCATCGCACCCGATATAACCATGTTTCCTGATAACAATAATAACTATTAGATTTGGTTACTGTGCTAGTACGTACTAGTAAACGTACTAGCAATCAGTATAATTCACAAGCATATTTCTATATGTTTAATTTTGTTTACAAAAATATGCATATATGATATGTATAATATGTATGCATGTACGTGTGCAGTAATTCTATAGCGTGCATTAATTTAATAAAAATAATATATATTAAAATATATTGAGAGACGCGATGAGTTTAAGTAAATGTGTAATATCACTTTCGATCGCATATATTTAGTGTTAAAAGTGAATGCGCATCATTCAATGCATCAGTGGCTTTTGAGTGTGACAAAAGAGTATGAGAAAAGTATGAGGAAATCACCACTCTCTCAATGGAGGGATGTTATAAAATTCGCCTCTTTAATGTAATAGCATCAACTAACAGTATATCACAATTTCGCATAATCACAACAAAAATCAATTGCAATTACTTGATTCAGTTCAATAATGAAACATTCTCAGCATAGAAATACATGGAATTTATAATATTTTATAATATTTTATAATTAATAAAATAATAAACTGCGATAAAATAGCGATACACTTTTTTAGTATGTTTTGTTATGTTCATATTGAGGCACAATCCTCAGCTTTAAACATTAATCTTTGGACTGAATATAACACAATGCTCTATTGAAAGTGATAATATATTATGATATATATAAATATATGTATATATATATACAGTTTCACAGGTAAAGGTTCAATGATAACATTAATAACATTAAATGACTAAAATTACAATTAAATATGAAAAATATGAAAATAAAAAAAATTATAAACACATATTAAAAAAGGCATATAAAGATAAAAAAGGCATATATACGTACAGAGACTTTTTTCATGCCGACAATTTCCTGCACTTCGTATATGTCGTTCTTTTGATTGTCGTTCATTATGCACTTTATCCAAAGACTAACCCATCGAATAGTATCTCAAACCATTGATTTCTTTCTCTTTCGAAATATCGAACCGCAAATACCACTGTGGCAATAGTATCAGTATGTATATATATTCTTTATTCAGTATTAGTCTTAGTCTTAGTATTAATGTTAGTATTAGTGTTAGTATATTTCACAGGAATATACTTATACTTTGGCGAACAGTAAACACTGAGTACTATGTACAGAGTTTTACAAAGTAAAGGTTCTTCTTCAGTCGTCACTTTATTGAAAGCATCATTGAAAGGAATATAGTGAATATATGTTCACTTTTCTAGCATTATACTAGTTTTCTACTACTACTACTACTATTACTAGTATATGTCTTGAGTATGATGATAATAGTACGTGCAATGGAATCGCATCACTTTTCTCACATCCCTCACATTCATGGAATAAGCGTGTCTCTCAATAATGTTCTTCGGAATCATCGGAGTATTCGATCGGTGCGCTGAGCATTGCTGCGCACATCGCAACTGAATTTACTAGACACAGATGTACATGTACACTATGCTATTGTCAAAAATTGTGTGCATTGAACGCAATGAAAGCATATATACTATGTACATGTATACTACTAATACATACATACATACATTAGTGAATCTATGCTTTAAGTCTGACACAGAAATAGACACAATAATTTTACCTTTTATTTTTTAATAAAATTTTTGTCTCACTTATACTAGTGTCTCACTTGTACTATGGTTGCACTATAGTTATAGTATAAACAGGATTAATCACTAATACATTTCGGAAGAATTAAGTTTCTTTTACGCGATATGAGATATGTGTATATTTATTTATGTGATCATTTTAAAAAGATAATGTCATATAATAGCGAATGTTATAATAGCACATTCAGGGTTAACATGTTACATTTCTCATGGTAACACAATCGAATATTCATAAAAACATGAATTTATTCTCTTTTTTAGTTGACATTTGCTATTAAATATCTGTATTAACTCATTGCTAATTATATTGTAATCACACATTAAACAAATAAAATATTAACTTTTCTCAGTAATTAATAGTATCTCTGCAAAAATCATTATAAATATATTTCTATTCTTTGACTATACTTTGACTATTCCATGACAATGTCCACATTAAGGTCAATGATAAGAAAAATCCATATCACATGATGATGCTGTAATATAATCACATCCCTAAAGATATACTTTGGACTATACTCAAATGATTCATTTAATTTACTATTTACGTTTAGTATGAGATGAGAGATAACATTTTTATCATATTCAATGGAAAATATTCATTAAAACTTTTCAAAAGTCTCAAACTTTTCCTATTCACATATGTATTTTTAATATCCTCATATTTTCTCATTTCAGACACTACAATGTAAACTTATATTGAGCTAAAAAATTCAATAGTCTACTATATTTACTAGCTTATTCTACTAGTATGTGCTCAACAAAATTAGTGACATCTTTTATCCTTTTAATAGAATAAACGTTCATAACTTTTTTATTCAAGTATCTAGTATACACCAACTAAATGTAATATACTATATGTAATACTAGTTACTTTTGAAAAACTTTTATATTACATTTCTTAAGGTATTTAAAAGGGTTAAGTTAAGTTTAGCGAAGTTAGCTATTTATATTTTTAGTTTATCTATAGTTAAAATCATTCTGCATTATGCTTTAGACGCTATTTTTATTTATATTTTAAAAAATAATTTAAAAAATTAAAAATACAAAAATTAAAAATACAAAAATATTATCAATATAAAAGTGTATATATTATATATACTAAAATAAGTATAAATAACACATAAAAATTAAATATTTATATTTTATTACATAATAATATAAAAAAATATATAAATATTTTTATATAAACGATTTAATAGTATTATAAAGTGCCATTTTTGCTTTTGAATGTGGAAAAATGTTCAGCCCTTTTAATGCTTTTTCTGCATATATATTAAGTAAATCTTCACATTTACTAATTGCGGGACCGTCATTTACTATTTTACGAATCTAAAAGTGATTGAAATAAATATAATAAATTTTTAATGATATTTATAAAAATACATATTTAGATATAACTTAATATTTTTAAATAAAATTATAAATAAATTATCGGACATAAAAATATTTAAAATATAAATATATTGACATTAATTAAATTTACTTAAAGTACTTACGTGTGAATATTTTAAATTTTTCGCCGATGAAAGGCTTTTAATAAATGTGAGAAAATTACTATCATGATGCATGTGATAAATAATCGGCGCTGAAATTAGTTTTAATGTATTTTCTGCATTCGTATCACGGTATTCATTCATTTCCTCTTTTAACTGAATTCATTAATATATACATTTAATTCATTCATTCATAAAAAATATTTATTATATAATAGTATATGGACAGTAATATATTTATTATTATAATATAATAAATATTTAAATTAATAATTTTATAGTATTACTATTATTTAAATCTAAAATATTAAAATATTATATAAAAAATTATAAATTAAAATAAAATTAAGATAATAATTACATTAAAAATGAGCTGTAAATTTTGTCCGAAAATGTATGCTGCATTTTGATATCGCTGTGGTAATTTCGCTAAAAGTGTCATTATTTGACATGAGTATGCCAATAATTTAGTATTACAATTTATGTCCATCTCTTCCCAATCAGATACTGTAATTGAATTTTCAGGCACTTTATTATATCCATTGTTGAAATGGTAACTACAATATTGTTCCACAGCAGAGCCAAAAAGTTCCCCAATATTATGATCATAGATCTGACCGATTTTTAAGAGGGCATATGACAGTAGATAATCGCCCCCCAAAATTGAGATTTTATTACCATCATTGAGATGAGTGATTTCCGGGCTTTTCTCAGAATTTACTGATGGCAGATTAACTATGGCTTTATTATGAATAAATAGAGCATTATCAATCAGTTCATGGATTTCTATGGACAGCATTTGCTTTTTGTAAATCTCTTCATTATGTTTATATGATGGTACATGTGATGAGGCATTATATAACAGTAATAAGATGATTCTTTTCAAATATATTGTTGAATCATCGCATTTATTAAATAAATTTTTCGCGATGTTTACTATTGGATGTTTACTTTCGATAATCGCTTTTGAGTTAACTTTATTAATGGCAAAATTTGAAATATCATATTCATCTTTTAGCAGATATGGAATATCAAATTGTGATGGCGGAATGTGTATAATACTTTCAGCATCTTCCAACACACGTTTCAATTTTAATGATGATGATGGTAATGATGATGATGATGATGGTAATGATGATAAATGTTTTGATGATAATGTTAATGACGGATATGATATTAATTTTATAAAATTCAAAACATTTTTATTCATTTTATTTAAATGATGATAATTAAATTTTAAAAATATATTCATTTTAAGAACATATTCACATAATTCATAGAATACTTTGACTTTTAATGAAACAATGAAAAGTGAATATTGATATTTAAAGAGAATTTTTATCCGATGCATTTTATGCATTTTCATTTAACCCAAATAATGAGGAAAATTAATATTTAAAATGATAAATTTTAATTATTTGATTTAATACCGGATAAATAATGAAAGATACTAATGAGAATTTTTGTTAACTAGTTAATTAGTTAGGGTTAATGTTGACATTTTTTTCACTTTAAATGAACTCTTTATATGAATTTACATATGCAATGCCATTAACATACTTAAAAGAGCGTTCTTTTCATTCGATTCTTTTAAATTTTCAATAATTTTTAGTGCGTTTTGAATATGAAATGTCAATAGAGATTCGCATTTCTCTATCGTTTCACTGTTTGTTAATGCTCTCTTTATCTGTGTTAAAACACAAATCATTTATAATAATATTATATAATATAATAATATACATACGTATATATTCACATATGTATGTGTGTATATTTAAGTAATGGAAAAACAGGAATGGAATGAGCGAAAGTGAAAGTGCACTTAATACACATATGCGTATTGTGTACTTTCACTATCGCTTCACACACACTCACTTTAAACATGACCCATTTTTGGTCAAAGATCATATGTTAAAAGTGACCCCAATAGAAAGTGAATCCCATGAATGGAAAGTAAAATGAACTGATCCCACCTTAACCCAAAGCTTCAGCTCCTAATGTAAACTAACATGTGCTATTTAATCTTTAAAGTCATTGAAATGACCCATAATTCTGCACTTCCGCATTCAACGTTAGCCTCAAATATAATAGGTCATTATAATAGTTTAATCGTTAATAGACGTTAACTAGTTTTATATATCACAACTTATATCATAGTCTATATTTAATCACATTAATGAATAGAATAACTTTGATAATAGTAAATTATTGAAATACTCACCTCTAAATATGGTGTTACTTTACATTTGTTATAATCACTACGATCATAATTGAGATGAATTAAAATGGGTAATAACAGTGTTTCAATGGTTTCATGCGTTAAAAATTCGTATTTTTTCAGATCATTTAATTGTTCGTGAATTTTAAACGCAAATGCCACATTTTCTCCAAAATTAAAGCCCATGCTATTGACACAATGGTCATTATGATGGCCCAATATTAACATTGATTGACACGCGTTTGCGATTAATGACACGCTTTTTAGATGTGTCATTTGAACCCATTTTTCGAGAATATCGTCACAAATTTTGTTTTTTAATTCATCTCTGATTTTAATTTCTAATATTTTCCCATGAAAATAGTTATGCATAGCGTTTGTCATTAAATTGGTGACATCCAAATTCTTCATCTTTAAAAAGTTGACATTAGTCATTGTATATAAGAGATAAGATCCATTGAGATATGCCAAACGATTTCCGTCGATTATTCTTTTCAATTCTTTTATATTCAATTCTTTGATATTATCGATCGGAGCGATGCCATAATCGTGTAATTCATAACCCGCATATAATATCTCAATTGTTTCGGTCAAAATTCTTTGATTCTCTGATATTAAATTCCCAATATTTTTAGGGCATTCATTGTTAAGGCCCACAAATTTAGTATTATATCCAAACGCTTTTGCAAAAAGTAAAGTCAATAAAACACCGCATTTCTTTTCATTCATATTATCATTGGGGTCGAATTTCCTAAAATGTATCAAAAGTAATCATATGATAATGAATATTCAATATTTATTTAAAATATGAATTTTTTAAAAAAAAAATTATATAAAAATTTCTTATTAAACATGTTTCATTTGAAATTATAATTTAAAATGTGAATTTATTTAAAATATTAAAAATAATTTTTTAATGAATAAAATATTTAAAAAAAGGAATGCGTTCACTTTACTTTACGCATATATAATTATATTATTATAATGCTAAAATTAATCATAACGATGTACGTGGACATTAATTTCATTTTTTAACAATACCTTTATTCACGTCGACCTAACTTATCCTAACTTATCTTAACTTATCCTAACTTAATTATGTTTAAAGAAATTAGTAAATTCCTTATAAATTTCTTATATTTAATTTCTTATATATAATTTAATGGATATTAAATTTTCGTTTAGTAAAGTAAACTTATGCCGTAAAAAGAAATAAAACAATCTTTAGACATATTTATTAAATATAAAATTTTAGGTCTCATGATTTTCACGTTTTCTTTAATTTACAATTATAAACCGGAATTCGCCCGTCACGTGTTAGTTTATATTGAGTTAACTTAAGATTACATTTTGCTTCACTATCACGTGACGGCAGTTTACTCGTAAATTACTTTCACATTATTTTACCATTGAAAAAACGCTAAAATCGTATGATGAAAAAATCTGCTAAAATTTTAATATTATTTATTATATTTTAATATTAAATATAAAAAATTATAATAATGAAATTACAATAGAAACTTCACATGTATTAAGTTAATCATTATGAATGGAATTACCTGTAAATGTAAACTACAGGATGAGTATTATGATTTGCTATTGAACCCCATTGTGTTATATTCGGTAAAACCGGTGAATTATCAATTAATTTTTTTACCTTAAAATTAACAGTATAATTTAATACATTTTCAGCGTTTTCTATTGCAGTATCTAATGATAAATATCTTTTAATAAAATTAAAATTTTTAAAAATTAAATTTTTAAATAAAAATTCTTCTCTCATCATTTTTATTAAAATTAAAAATTATATTAAATATGATTTATAAAATTTTTAAAAATATTTAGAAATTAAATTGAGAATATTCTTATATGTTCATAGCGAAGCGTAAATGTCGAACTGAACTTTAGTATAATGCATTATGTATGAAATTGGGTCAAAGGAAAAACGAAAGTTCCAATTGTGTCATACCATAGTATACAAACATTGTCTTAGAGTTTAATAGTACATATCATAGTATACATATGATATGCAATGAAATTATACAGTGACCACCGCTAAACACCAGAATGTACTCGTATTTTATTGCTTAACATATGCGAATTCATACTGACACAATATGGGTATGCACTTTACCTTCATTCTGCTTTATAATGGCAGACACTGTATAATAAATGGGACTTTAAATTATAGGACGAAATGTTTAATGATCCATGAATTTTATTATATTTTAAAAATTTATTGAACCATTATATTGTAATACAATTATATTACTCATTTTGACACTGTATAAGACACCGGTCGTATATAAACGCAAATTATGAAAATGCATAAAAACTCTCATTATATATAATTGGGTATGAGAATGAGAAATGATTTCATTAAAAATCATTTATGTCCCAATTGATTCTATGGCCTCTCTGTATAGACATAAACTTATTTCAAAATATAATACATTATTTATTACATTATATTTTGTATATTTATTAATATTTAATAATGAAATATAATATTCAATGAGTTTATTGTGCATTTTGATATTTTATTTCATAATTATTATACGATCATTATTTCATAGAATGGTAAAAAGAGTACACCATTATTACAATCATTATGTTGTATTTATGGGAAATTATGTTTTTTTAAAATATTATTTATAAAACTCTTTAATGTATTAAAATATTAAATTTTAACATAAATTATCATTAAAATAATTTTAGTGATTTTTTAATAATATAATTGATTGAAATTTATAATTTTATTTAATGTTTATTTTAAAATACTATTTTTACATATGTTAATAGTAACATGTGAATGATTTCTTTTGACATTAAATGACCCCATTACTTTAGTCATTGTTTTTAATTTTAATTAAAATGTGATATAATATTATATAATAATGATATATATTTTAAGATTATTCCAAAATAACACATAAATTCTATTAATACATACATACATAGAATATAATTTCATATCATAAAACATTTAATTAAAACATTTTTAAATATATTTATAAATTTAATAATAATTATTCAGAGAATTGAAGCGTATGAAAGAAACAACAATGGAATACACCGTAACAATGTAAATGTGTGATTAAAGGGGTCATTGAACATTGAGACATCATTATCATCATCATGATCATCATTGTGACACAATATAATGTGTTATTTAGTAAATGACATTCATATTAAATTATAAATATCATTTTATTATTCCATAATATACTTTAATGACAAAACAATGGTCATTTATAATGACAGATATAATGATACATATAATATTTTAAAATATTCTCATATATTACCAGAGATAATAGCCCTTTCGATAATAGCCCTTTTGATAATAGCCCTTTCGATAATAGCCCTTTCGGTGCGATCACATTTTCAAAGATATATTGTGACGTAAGTCCATCGACAGATGAAAGAGGATCGTCCAATAAATGAATATCAGAATCGTGATATAATGCACGTGCAAAACTGATCCTTTGTTTTTGTCCTCCGCTTAAGTTTATTCCATTATCACCGATATTCGTTTCGTCACCCGACGGTAGAGTATCAATGTCCGTGTGTAAAGCACACGCGCGTATTATTCGTTCGTAACGATTTTCATCATATTCTGAGGCGAATAATGTTCTTTTTACCCTAAAGTCCCATATATACCCCGCACCCGTGCATAATCCTCAGGGTTCAAAATATAGTAATTTTATAAACATTTTTGTATTCATAGATAACCCGCATATCTAAAGGCGTAGTTTTACCGGACACAAAAGCCGGCATTTGTGAGAAATGTGACAACAGCAATGAGGTAATACTGTTTAATACCGTTTAATACTTTTATTATCCATTTAATTCAATAATAAATGTATAATTAATTAGAGATGCGATTACTAAAGGTTACTAAAGGCGAAAGTATACGTTATCATACGCCCGATGCTCTTATCACGTACATTCATGATAATAATCTTTACCGCGATTAAAATGCATTAAAATGCATCATCCGTTTTTCTCTCAAATTTTATATGTCGCGTTTTATGCTTTAAATAATCATTAAATAAAATTTAATCATAATGAACATTTAAAATTTATTTATAATTTTTGATTTAAATGATATATAAAATTAATAAATAAAACGATGGTTAAATAATATTTAAAACATCACATCCCTATTATTACAAATGAATTATTTTCATGATCAATTAAATGAAAGTGTAACTGACTAGTTTTGGATCTTTAAAATAAAGTGTGCTTAGAAATAAAAAAATGATTATATATATATATATATTTATAATAATTTATATATTAATTTTTGTGTCTTTAAAAATGTAAATTTATGAATAAAAAGGGCGTATGACATCTCTAATGACGGTTCTACATATTGGACAATGTCCGTTTCCACACCACAGTTTAACAGCGCATTCATAACACATACATATATGACCGCACATGTATAATACGCTGTTTTTCGGCCGTTCGTAGCATACTGTACACGCATTACGCGCATTTTCGTTCATTTCTCCTGTGGTTCCTAATAATTTTCAAAAATATATTAATATATATGAACGTTCTTTTATATGATAATAGTTTACCTAAACTTTTAACTTTGATAGTACTTTCGCAGAGAACAAAAAAAGGCCATAGTCTTTGAGTATATTCGATGCGCATTAAAGTCATTGGATTCTGTTGGTTTTTGATTAAATGGACATCGCCCGTTTCGGTGATTATAAACGCTAATTCATGACCCGCACGTGCGGAATTCGCCACGTCTTTAATCACGACCCAATATTCAGGACGGTCTAAGAGATGATGGGGATCTTCGGGCAGATCTAAGACGTTAACGGCTGAAGGATCACACGATGTTAAGCCAAAGGCCAAACTGCCGGTGTATAGTTCATCAGTCTTTAGTATTTGAATGACTAATTTCTGCCTTAAACTAAGTTTACGCTCACAAAACACATATCCCTGACTGTAGTGACTGTTATTACGTTTAGCGACAGATCTGCAAATTTAACATTTATCATTTAAGTAATTGTCAAATGATAGTTATTTTATTAATAAGAATTTACCTGTTATATGATAGACGAATATTGCAACCCTTTGTCTTATGGAATGGCATGTATTGAAAGTGCGTGTCTCTGTACACCTGAGGCAACGGTTCTCTGTTATCTCTGTTTATGTCTAAAGATACAAAATTAGCAACGATCGGATCCAAATCACTGCTCTGTCGTCGATTATTCAACTGTAGTCTCGGATCTGTTCAGTTACAATTCAGCATTAAAAATATGGTCATATTAACATCAAAATCGTAATAACATAAGTTTAATACATACCGACAGATTCAATAGAAACAGTATTTCCATAGACATCGATCAATGCCCATAATGGTGAATTGACATTAACACCGGTAAAGAATACACCTCTTTCTTCACCATCAGTTCCATAAAGAACTTCACCATCTTCAGTCACATAATAAAATAAAATGGTATCACGGACCGCATAACGATGAGGCAATCGCTGAGCCCAATTCCCGTCTTCATATGTCATATCGGGACACACATACTTCGGAAGTGCCGTCCTATAATTGTTAGGATCATTCGAAGTAAATCCGAATATTAAAGCACCGCTATAATTTATTGATGTTTCAGCGAAACGTATGCATATGCGTTCATTGACTCGTATCGGACGATCGCTGAACACAATCCCTTTACAGTGACTCTTATGTCTCCGGGCGATTGTACCGTCTGAAGATAGTCGTATATTATCCCCATGAACAGTGTGAAAAACAATTGGGGCCAAATTATTAGTATCATTGGATTGATGACGCGGTTTAGATGATGCTATTAATGAATTTAATAATTCTGTCATTTTTCAATTAATAAATATTTTATAAAAAAAACGTTTAATAAAAATATAAAAATTTTAAAATTTTAAATATTCAATTAAAACATCAAATAATAAATAATAAGGATATTAAAGGCTCAGATTTATTTATATAAAGATAATGACATATCATTCATTGACACAGAATTTCATTATAATGATAAACTTTAATAATTGAATATATGAAAATTTTGGGGAAAATTTTATTTTAAAATATTGACACATATTTAAAGGGCATTAATAATTTAATAATAAATTTCCAATAAAAATTGAAAAAAAAGTATAACCCTTTTATATTTTACCCTTTTTTATGATTTAATTCTGTACTTATATCATAAGTGAAGGATTAGTCAAAGGATTAGGATATGAATTTTAAAGAAAAGACATCACTTAGATCCTGAGTTATATATAACTGAGGAATAAATGCAATATTCAAATGATCAATGAATATAATGTAATAAATGTCACTATGGGTTCTATAAACACATTATTAAAAGTTTTACATTATAATTAATGATACGTATTTACATATGAAATAATGTTAATTTTTATTAAAATTTTAAAAATTTTATTTCTCAGAAATTACAATATGAAAATGAAATTATTTTTGCATTTTATTTATAATTTTTTAAATTTAAATAAAACATAAAAGTTTTATATTAATGATCGTTTTGAATCAAAACTTTTGATATTTAAAATGTAAAAATATTTATTTTTACATAACAATAACATTAACAATGTTCAAAATAACTCTGATGAAAGTTATCTCTTAACCTATTTAAGTGTTCCTCTGTTTTAATGAAAAATAAAAGTTTTAAAAAATTAAGAATTTTTTATATTTTCAAAATTTTAAATTAATATTTATTTTAAACGTTTTAAATTTAATAAATTTAATACTAAAATTGAGTCAAAGTTTAAATAATTTTTAATTAAAATGTTAAATTAATTATTATAAACAATACATTTGCCGAACACTAAAATGTATTTATATTGATAATGTACTAATGTTGTAATGTTCAATTAAATCCCGTTATAAAACATGTGTATCATGTTTATGTGTTGTAATTTATGGACGGCCCATATATTCACAGACATATTTTTGCATTGAAAATTCTCAGACTTAAAATTCACGCGTTTTATTATAATATTTTTAAATATTTAAATATTAATTTATATTAAAATTTAATTTTATTCTAAAATATGAATATTATGACCGTTTAAATATGTTATAAATATACAAATATATTATATTATTAATATAAATGAATTAAAAGTAAATTCTTTGATTTTTAAAAAAATAATTTATATATTTTTATATAAAATAATTTTTATTAAAATCGAATATCATCATTTTATTGTTATTATATTATCATAATTTTATCTCATATTACATTATATGAGAATATCTGAAACAATGGACCAAAACAATGCCATTAACGAAAATGCGCATAATGATATCTTAGAATATGCATTCGAAAATGACGATGAAATGGATAATGATGAAAAAGTGATGGAATCACTGCGAAAAGATCATGACACCGCTCTTCAGATGATCGATATTTTAGAATCGATTAAAACGAAATTGGAACGGAAACTGTGTCTTTTGACCAAAAACTGCACGTGCGACACACGTGTTAATGATAACTCAATGCTAAAGACTATGAACAAACAATTGGCAAAACTGTACCATGATTATTCCATCATTATTAAGAAACGAAACGATTGTGTCATTGAAAATGCACATCATCGTGATAATGACGATGATGAACGTAAAAATGAAGAATATGATAATGGTAATGATAATGACAATGAAAATGATGATATTAAATTAAATGACTGTGATATGACACCCGAAGTCATTTTCAATATCGGCGATGGTAATGTCAATGTTAATGATGATGTCATACATGACAATGGTAATGAAAATGATCATAATGATCATAATGAAGAGGATGATGATGACGATTTTCACAGTGATTTTGAAACGGAATTTGCGAATTATAAGAATTGCAATGCTCTCACTACAAACATGTTATGGCAAAATTTACCATTTCCATCATCAGATAATGGATATTTAAAAATGATCGCATTAAACAATGATCCCATTTTATTATCATCGCATAATGATAAATCGAAAGTAAAAACTAAGAAAATGCATAATAAAAACAAAGAAAAAGTGTCATCATTAACGTCATCATCATCATCCTCTGCATTAAAATGGAAAAATCAAAATGCGAATTTATTAAACACATCAGTGTCATATACGAACACGTTTCAGTGTCCGATCGATGAATGTCCGTTTAAAGCGAAATCACAAAAGAATTTAAATGCACACTTAAAACAGAGACATCATCAGCATAATGATTTATTATCAGAGTACAAATGCCGTACCGAAGGATGTGATTACAGTACAAAGTATTTTAACGGTAATTTAATTGATTATTAACATTTTAAATAATTTAACTGAAATTAGTATTAGTTATTCATTAGTGAACATTAAGTGCTTTTTGCATATATTATATATAATATTATATAAGTGTTTTGATATGCCCATAGATTTGATGGATCATCAGAGGATGCACACGGGTGATAAACCGTATAAATGCCAATGGGAGGGGTGTAATTATTCGGCGGCTCAAAAATTCTCTCTCACATTTCACGTGCGTTTACATACGGGTGAAAAGCCTTACAAATGTGATTGGCCCAATTGCGATTACACCTGTAGACACTCTTACTCTATGGTATTGTACAGTAAAGTCTCTGTTTAACACTAAAAGTTTATTTTATTGTTAATAATTTAAATATGAAACGTGCATGTATCATGTTTGCATTAAAATACACTTTTGGCTAAAACTCAGACTTTAGTATAATTTATAGTAAATTGTATGTGTGTGTATAGGTGTACCATAAGCGTGGTCACACGGGAGAAAAGAAATATAAATGTGATTTTCCGGGCTGTACATATCAGGCCCGAATGTTAACTGACTTTAAACGGCATCATTCGCGTCACACCGGAGACCCGATGTTCCGATACCCGAAAAAAACGGCCGAAGAAAGAGCATTAAACACATTTGAATGTGAATTTCCTGACTGTGGTATGAAATGTAAAAGTTTAGGATATTTAAAGTCACACTTAAAACGTAAGCATAATGTCGATAATTAAATTCATTTATTATGTCATTATACCATTACATTGTGATTTTCTCAGAGTTTATTATTACATTTAATATTATTATTATTATTATTTAATATTATATTATACTATGATTTTTTATATTATTTTAATTCATATGAAAATATATAATTTTTATATGAATCATTTATTACTGATGCTATATTATTCTATTCATAAAAGTCTATGTCATTGTTATTCATACACAAATATATTTACAAATTTTACAAAAAATATACATTAAATTATTTTATTACAAAAGTAATTATACCATAATATTATTAGAATATTATTATAATAT
>JAQIXB010000349.1:0-19255 GCA_034697405.1 Mesoplophora pulchra | reverse complement strand
CCTTTTAAAACTTTCTTTATATAAATGTACTCACAGTACATAATGTTTATTTCATAATTACAAAAGTTCATTATTTACTTTATTCAAAGTTACTTACCTTTTGATATTACTAAAGTTTATTTAATTACTATTTTTAACATAATGCACCTTTAGTCATAAGGCATGCGATATGAATATATATTCATATATTCATATCCTGTTCCTCAGTCCGCCTATGACCACGGTGCTATTAACATCATTACCCTTATAATTATATTATATTCATTATTACATAAATTCATAATTATAATTAATTTTATATTAAATATTAAATATGTATTTCTTTAAATATTAAATAAAATAAATATTAAATAAATACAAAAATCTTTTATTAAATTGTGATAAACAATTAAAAGCCCAAAGGTCATAGAGGAATGTTATACACGGGTAAAAGCCACCATTAGCGTATAACCGGGACTCGCGTATAACAGGGCATTTCGGGAAATAACCGATGCTTAAATCATCGGGAAATTAAATGCATCAGTATTTATTGAGTAAAATGCATAGCTTTAAACCTATCAAAAGGGCCCGAATGTGTCCGAATTTTGACATTTTGGATATCGCCCGAAATTAATATTTTTATGTTTTTAGCACCGAATTCTATGTTTTTGAGTAATATTATAGTAAAATAATAATAAATGTTTTGATACTTTTTACAATTAATAATGCACATATAATGTGTAAAATTTTTTGTGTATCACATTCATAGGTGATAACTAGAGACCTAAATTTTAGGCAAAATATTTGGCCAAAAAAAGTTTTATAAATGTCAAAAAAAAGTAAATTTTTAAAAATTTTGAAAATACTAAGGGGGGAGTAAAGGAATTTTTAAGCCAAAATAAAGTAAAAAAAGTAATAAAAAAGTAGTTATTTAAAATTCTAAAAATACTAAGGGGGGAGTAAAGGAAATTTTTCGAGAAAAATGAACAAAAAAAGCAAAATTTTTTTTGGGTCAAAGGTCATGTTTTTGATAAATATGGACACATATTTAATTATTTCTTTGATATCACTTAAGAAAAAAATAAGTTTTTTACGGCGATTTTAGGTTTTTAGTGATAACACATATGAATTCCGATTGAAAATCAAATATGAGCCTTTAAATTCTGTACATGTTAAAGGTGCATATTTGAAAAAGCGTTTTCTCAGTGTACGATTTTCAGTACATATGGAGGAATAAAGGAATATTTTCTGAAAAATGAACCAAAAATAAGAAAAAAATGCAGATTTTTTTGGGTCAAAGGTCATATTTTTTTATATATATGAACACATATTTATTTCTTTGATATCTCTTAAGAAAAAAAGTTTTTACGGCGATTTTAGGTCTTTAAACATAATTTAAATAAAGAAACCATTGAAAAGTTCAATGTTATTAAATATAACTTTTTTTTAATATGAATAAAATATGTAAATGATATAAAATGAATGTTAAAAAAGTTTTTTTTGCGCCCGAATTTAATGCTTTTTAGCACCGATCACCCTCCCGATTTTGCGTTTTTTAGCACTGATTTTGGTCGTCTCTAGTAATTACTATATAATATATTATATATTTTACTAATATTAATTCTAGCCATACTAATTAGCAGGACTGGGAATATTTATATAATTTTTATAGAGGTCCCGCATTCCCTTCCCTAAGTGCATACATTACTTTTTAGACATTTTCAAAATAGACCGTTTGGTAATAGGCACTTTGGTCGAAATATAGTTAGAAATAGGGACATTTCGTCGAAAATTAATCCGTTTATCCGTTTATCTTTTTAATTATTTCATAATTTTATTATAGTTAAGTAAATGTGACCATTAACAACATGTGAATGTGTGTTATAGTATTACTAAACAATACTATACAATATATGTTTATGTTTATAATGCTTTATATGCATATATGAGCATCATATAAACATATATGACTAAATATGTTTGAACATACTGTATATAAAGTGTATACACACATTACTGTTTTACCTCACTTTTTAGACGGGTCTTATAGCGCGAGGGGTGATCAATATTTTATAATTAAAAATGTTCTAATTTGAGGGTCTTATACCTCGAGGTATAAGACCGGGTTTAAAAAGTGAAGTAAAACGGTATACACTGTGTACGGAAATGGAAATGGATTGTGTACATCCCTAAAATGGCTGTCGATTCCCTTCTTTAGTTCTGTTACTCAGACTCAGGCTCAACAGTATCGAACCTGAGCCTGGAGGCTCAGCACCTTCAAAAATTGAGCCTATGCTCAGGCTCAGGCTCGAGCCTCTCTATTCATTAGTTAATAAATATATTTTTTAATGTTAATTATAATTAACATTAAGTAAATTAAATAAATTAAAAATAATGTATTTAATAGCGATAGTTTTGGTACACTTTCATGCCATCTTTGTATATTGAAAAAAAAGTAATATATTGTAATGAATTCATTTTATTCTCTAATTATCGATTATTGATTTTTATTTATTAATATTATTTTTGTTAATTTATTTGAATATACATGTACATTTTATACATGAAATATTTTCATTACGATTTATATAATGATAATTATAATGACATTATAACACATATATATGTGATTTAACATTTGAGAAATGAGAAAAATCTCAATTTTGAGTGTGTCCATTGGCATTAGAAACATTCGAACATTGATATGTTAGTACTATAATAGTAATTCGTTTTCGCTCTATTTACAGCACACATTTCTTTAGTTTTACTTTCACTAAATGAAGACATTCATGAAAAGAGTGGACACACGTTACGTTAGTATTTAGACAAATGAGAGGGTTAACAAAAAAGAGAAATGTCCATTTTGATTGTCACGCATGTTCGGGTGTGCATTTATATCATGTTACACTTTTGTATACTATCATTTAACCTCATGACAAATCATTCATTAGTTTTTTACATAACTTTTTTGAACAAAAAATAAATGGATCATTTTATAGGAATTTTAACAAAAATATATACCATTTTTTGACATTATGGTTTTAAAAAATTAATTATTAATACTATTTTTATGGACATTCATATTATTTTTATTAAACGGACTGAAAAATAAAAAGCGTATTATTAACTAAATAAACATTTAAAGATATACAGATTCGCGCTTTAAATAATTGAACACTTTAATAACTTTTAATAACTTTTATATTATAAAATTATAATATTTATATGATACGATTTTATGATACTTAAAAAATGGCCTTATATTTGAAACTATGAAAAAGTGACATTTATTATTTTCATTTATATTAAAAATTTCCTTTTATTATAAGTTTAATGTAAATCAATCTAATTTATGAGCATTTTTGATTATTTAGCATTATCCTCATTATTTTTTAAATTTTTCAGAATTTTTAATTATTTTTTTTCTTTTTTAATACACTTTTAAAGCGATATACTCAGTTCTATTGATTAGTGATGTGCAATAGAATAGTTACACATAATTGTTTGTCTGATGATTAAAGACATGGAAAAATTTTTATTTTATGAATTATAAGAATATGCACATTTATAGGTGTAATAATAGTTTTTATAGACGCGTGCATTTCTGTATAAATTAAAATTTTGAGCCTATGCTCAGCATGTTCAGGTTCGGGTTTTCTGAGCCTATTTTATTCGGTATAATATTATTTAAAAGTCATGTAAAAGATTTTGTTTTTCATTCATTCGTATAATTTAATTTTCAATAAATATCCACACTTTTAAATATTGAAAGTACACATTAATGGAATGATTTGAATTAATTTGCATATAAAATGAAAATTTTTGTATACTGCTAATTAACTGTGTTTACTTCTATTGTTGCGATTAGTTAATCAGCAATTTTCTTAGTAATTTAAGAGTATTAAAACTGAGCATTGAGAAAATAAAGAGTGAAACTAAAAAGATAAAAGAACACAGATGTGAGAAGAATTTATGTCAGAGTCTAACCTCTTTCTTAAGACAATTTCTTTGTCTCTCATTTAGTAAAAGAATATCCTCCGATCGATGTGATGATGATGTCAAATGAAATGCATCTCAATTCATTTGCACGATCGTCACGATTTACTAAAGAAGTGACTTTTCGAACTCTTTGTGAGTTATCAGATGAGCATGACACTAAAGTGAACACTGCGAATAATGTTATGGTAACTAACAATGTGATCAGTAAATCTTCATCCAGTGATAGTGATACTAGCAGTGCCACACGTCTCTTAGATAATGATCATGACTTTCGAAACACGGGTTATCTTTTACTAGCACCTGCACATATTGCCACACCCGTGCCAATTAATGAAACGACAGACAATAATCAGGATATATTATGGTCACAGATGCAAAATTCATTATCCAATGAAATTAGGAATCGTTACCTCTTAAAAAACCATCATTTTCAAAGAAATGGCTTTAAACGAAAGTATACAATTATTGGAATGCATTGTTATTTATCGACGATAAAGTTAATAATCATTGTAACATTAGTAATTCTTATATGTGCAATTATATTGTTGCTCATGGGTTTACTAGTGACTGGTCACATGTCAAAGAAGTCAATAGGTGAGAAGAGTGTTAGTGGAAGTGAACCATGGTGGCAGGGGTCAACTTTCTACGAAATATTCCCCGCATCATTCAAAGACTCTGATGCAGATGGGTATGGTGATATAAGAGGATTGAGAGAGAAAGTCTCATATCTCAAAGAGATCGGTGTTAACGTCGTGCGGTTTAACTCTATATTCGCGGCATTGGATTATCCCTATCGTTATGACAATGTATTAGACTTTCTAACGATAGATCCACATTTAGGAAATATGAATGATTTTATTGGTTTAATGCATGATTTAAGAAACATTAACATTAGGATCATATTAGATATTAATCCTACGGTGACATCGGATCAGCATCCATGGGCAGCACATTGGATACTCAATAAATCAGGAGAATACAGATATTTTTACGTTAACAGTACTGAAAAGGTTAATGTAAGTAAATAGAGCATAATTCATTAAATAATATATATTATATTAAAGACGCTTTCTTTTCGATGATGTTTTTATGGTATCATAGAGTATACATAGAGTATAGCCAATTGCACAATGATAGGAAAATTGATACGCACATTTTTATGATATGTGTGATGCAATGATGCCACCCGTTGACCATTGATTCTTAGTATATTCACTTTACTGTGTATTACTATAGTTATAAGAGTTATAAAGAGACAAAATAAAGCGATCGGCATTAAGCACATGCATCACTGAAAAGAGAGGAAACGACAGTAATTGTATTGCTTTTATGGGAGAATAAAATGCAATCATTGTTTGTGTTTTGTTTTGATTTTCGTATACACATTCATGTATATTTTTATGTACACTTTCATGTCTACTTTCATGTACATTAGGACGGGGGATGGACATCTAATAGCGCGACAGATCGTCGCAATACAGACATGGTGGAGACACATCTCTCCTTTGGCGGACGTTTGTACCTCAATTGGTCTCACCCCACGGTTCGCCTAAAGATGTTTAATGTGTTCGATTTTTGGCTCAAATATGTCGACGGATTTTACTTAAAACATTTAGACCATCTTAGGATCGATAAAGACATTCAACTCTATGATGTACTATCAGAGCTGAAAAATCTGTTAAATAGAAAAGTGAGCATTTCAGGCAATGATAATGAAACGCGCAAAATACTAATATGTTCGAATGACTTTCTTCAAAAAACGCACAAAATAATGTTCAATTATGGGAAAAGTCCATTAGGATCTAATGATGCCTCTACTAATAGCAACAGTAATAGCGATATTAATAATAAAATTATCGATATTTTTACGTTCTTTGATTTGATCGATTTCCGACTCACCATTGATACGAACAGAATAGAAACGGTGCGGGATCAGGTGAACGCAGTGTTTCTTAACGCTCCAAAAAACTTCCCATGGATTCTTTGGAATTTGGGAGATGTGTCCACATCACGTCTCTCCACACGTATCGGCAGAGATTCCATTGTCGCATCGGCATTTCTCTTAATCATGTTACCGGGAACCATCAGCGTCTTTTACGGCGATGAAATTGGACTCTACGATACTCTCGACACCCTCTCTCATAAGGTAAAGAGCATGTCCACTTTCATTCATTCCATTAACTAACTTAATAAGTTATACATTCCCTATTTTTCTTCATATACCTCTTCATATTTATTATTATGACATGTACTAGCACTTATGATAAGTAAATATTTTTACTTGTTACGTAATTTAGCTAAAAGTAAATGTAAAAATTAATGAAAATGACCTTAAATCATTGATTATTTAAATAATTTGTCTATAATTTTATTATAATTAACTTTTTAATAAATAAATTATTAAACAGTTTATTAAACATGATATGATTATGATTTATTAAAAAGTTAAATGGATTAATGCATTAAAAGGTCATTCAAATAATACTATATAAATACTATATAAAGAAAAATGTATGAAATAACAATATAAAGATTAATTTACACATTTTATATGATATACGAACTATTGTACCATGAATATAATAGCTCATAGTGTACATGTACAATGTAAAGTAAAGAAAAGTAACATTAAAGAAGGAAAATATGAGATGCATAAATGTTGGTTATGTATTGCCTCTGCGTACATATCTGTATATATAAAGATTGAGACATTTTTATTCATCACAAAATGCTTATATCTTTTTTATGTATTTTTTCATTTATATGCGTATGTATGTTCACTCTTTTTTAGTTTATAAATGTTTTCGAAACTTTTATTTTAAAAATAATATATTTTTTTTCTAAACATTAACGAAATAATGAATAATACTAAGTTTTAGCTTTTTATTTATGTGTTAAATGTAATTTTAAAAATAATTTTATTATTATGTAACATTCATTTAGTATTCGCATATTCAATCTTAGGACACGCCAAAAAATGCTATAATTACCATTAATAATATATCTATTCATACGTATATATGCAGTATAACCTCTATAAGACGGAAAACAGCGTAAACCGAACCTTCCGTCTTATAGAGGTTATACTATATATACATAAATATGTATATATATATTAAGATGAATATTTTGAAATGGAATACATTATAAATTAGTCATTAAATTAGTTTTATATTTTTATATAAATGTATTTTTTAAAATTTAAATATAATTTTAAAATTTAATTTATGAATTAAACATTAGTTTTACTTTTTTTTATAAACGTGATCTTATAGCGCGGAATATAGAGGGGGGTCTTATATCAGGGATGAGAGACACTTTAAACAAACACTTTTTCAAATGTTAAAAATTGAACTCACCCCGCGCTATAAGAACGGGTCTAAAAATTAGGTAAAATGTTAATTATTTTTTGTTTAAAATAATTTTAAAAAATAAAAAAATTACACTCTTAATTGAGATTACGCATGATTTATTAGTAAAAAAATTATCAAAAAATCAATAATGTTTATATTATAATTTAAATTAATTATCGCTATACATGTAATGAATTATATTTTATACATTTATTTTTAATTTAATTGAAAAGTGAAGAGCTGCCATAATCGAGAAGAGAGTGTACATAAAGTGTATATATTAGTAGTAAATGTATATATTTGAGAGACATTAGTGGAGTATAGCATTGGGTCGATCATATTCATCACATTTCAAAGCTCAGAGCTGAACATTTTGAGATCGCATCATTAATAATGAACTCAAAACTTATATTTCTTATGTCATGAAAAAGGCCAAAATTTACTAGCATTTACTAGCATGTTATATACACTGTGTATGTTAGTCTTTTTGCGTTTTATATCATTATGTGATTGAAGATTCTACATCCATACTTCAAACTTTAGATTGAGGTACTATTTTACAATGGTAATATGCTCAATACATACATATAGGAATAGCTTCAATTGGATTGACTCAGATCCTATCCTTAGAAAAAGTGAAACGCATTAAGTATTAGCTAAGGCTATGTCTAAAGTGAATGTAAAAGTAAATGAAACAAATGCTGAGTCCAGTGTTTGACATCGATCATTGTATTGTGATGAATCGACTTTAACGTGTGTTAACAATGAACTTTTATTTGTGTATTACTAGTACCATATACTAGTATATTGCATCTGATATATTAGACATGACTGAAATAACTTTCATTATTTGTTTCTTAAATTTCTTTATTTTTTTAGTTTATTTTACACGATAAAAGCTGAAATATATATATATTTCAGCATTTATAAAATTTTATCATTTTACAAATTTAATAATAAATACATAATTTTTAATGCTTTCATTATAAATTACACTATGAATACACTATTTAAATTTTGACTCAGACTAAAAGTGTGTTCTTATTTGCGCATTTTGTCTTAATTGTGTTCGAATTATAATATCATACGTTAAAATTAATGCAAAAACGTCATAATAGTGGAATTTATTTTAATATATACATATTGTAATACATATTTAGTAAATAAACATACACATATATAAGTATTAACGTGCGCATTGATACCTTTAGAACGGGAGCCGGACAAAATCTCGAAAGGCCAAAATATCGAAAGCCAAAATCTCGAAATGCCAGAATCTCGAAAGGGTCAAAATCTCGAAAAATAACATATTACTTATTTACATCTGTATCCGAATTTTTACCTAATCTTATATTTTTATTATGTTGGGTTAGGTTGGGTCTAATACCCACGATGCCTGTATTCGCCTTTTTTTTACTTTTTTTATGATTTTTTAGGTAAGTTATTTTTCGAGATTTTGTCTTTTCGAGATTTTGACCCTTTCGAGATTTTTACCCACACCCCTTTAGAACACACATACTGTTTCTGTATACATACATTTCTGTATACTCTATACACTAATGTACTTTAATAATAAAAATTTTTTTTTCGAAAAAAATAATTATGGGGTCACTTATTTCAAATGATATAAAATATATATTTATAATTTTCGTTTAAAAACAAAACAAAAATCAAAGATTTGTCTTTTATTTAAAAATGATTAAATTCAATGATTAAAACTCAGTCTATAATTTAATGCTGAATTTGTTTCTGTACATTTTAATAGGAATACAGAGGTGGTCAATTATGTCCTATGCAATGGGCGAGTAATTTGAATGCAAATTTCACGGTATCAAATAATACATTGCCATGGCTTCCGGTGCATCCCAACTATACGCTAGTGAATGTGGAAAAGCAAAAGCAATTGATTAAAACGTTTAATTCACTGATAGAGTTTCGGCGGTATAATTTTGGATCAGAAAACTCAGGGAAACACGGAAATTACTTATTTCATTACGTGGATGATAATGAAATAGTTTTAGAGCGATATTTCGACAGAGGAAATCCATCGATAATGGAAACGCGATATCGTTATGTATTATTCGCTAATTTTGGCGTTAAACAAAAAGTGAAAGACTTTTCTGATAAATTCCATTTTTCCCGTATTAAAATCTCGAGTAATACCAAAAGAGCTAAGGAATTCCTTTATATGAGATCCTTAAGACTTGAATCAGGAGAGGCTATGATAGTAGAAGTCGAATGAGTCATACTAAACACTTTTGTGTACTTAAGTATTATATGACATAATAATGAATCGGGAAAATGAAATGATCGTTGGGCCGTCCAATTCCATTGTTGATATATAAATGGATTTTCGATTTTCAAAGGACTTAATTCGTGATGAAAAATCCATTTAACTAAACTTAATGTAAACATGTATATTATTAAATTATTACATTTTAATGCATATGTATTTTCAAATTAAATCAGAAAAATGTTAATAAAAAATCGAATTTTATGATTTATTTATCGTTTAATAATAAAATAATAGTAATGTAATGATGTTTCAAAAGATGCATTAATTATATATAACTAATTATATATATAATATTATAATAAAGTACATTTAAAAAATGTAAATTCATTTAATGATTTTGGTATATATCATATATGTATATATGTATATATATATATAAAGACAATATATATATATATATAAATATCGATTAAAATTCATTACGAAGATGCCGTCGAAATTGGAGCTGTCGTATTAGTTAATGTTACATTCGACGTGGTACTAGTGGTGGACGATGGTGATTCCTCATTAACTAAGTTCCCATTCACTACGAACGCTGTCCCTAAACCATATAAATGGCCGCTGTATTTAGCATCATCAATATTATCCTCAAAAAACATTTCCCGCATTTTAAAGAATGCCGCACCCGTTAATAGGCTGTCACTGCCCGCCTGATGCTGCGGCCCGATCCGCTCCAAATCTAATTGCTCCGCGACCTGAGAATACATAATCATGTCAATATTTATATAAAACACAATTAAAAATTACAGTCATTAAATGAAAAGAATACTAATTAGGGATGTATGAGAAAATTACAGATTATTTCAGATTTTTTCGGGAGTATTATAGCCAAAGATTGTTACGTAATTTTCCCATCGTTAATACTAACGCATTACGCATATTAAAACGAAAGCGTATTTTAGGCATTATATGCTTTTCAATGAATCACACTGTAATTAAATATGGAATTTGATCGGTGCATACCTCCTGTAAACCGCCCTTTAGGTTCTTACAGCTCTTCATTAGGTATTTGACATCATATATCACGGGAAAGTACACTT
The DNA here is from genome assembly GCA_034697405.1 of Mesoplophora pulchra. Lineage (NCBI taxonomy): Eukaryota > Metazoa > Arthropoda > Arachnida > Sarcoptiformes > Mesoplophoridae > Mesoplophora > Mesoplophora pulchra. The sequence goes on along the minus strand of JAQIXB010000349.1, from coordinate 8,588 downwards.
TTAATAATTCAAAGAATTGCGATTCCTGAGATGGCATCGATTGATCGGTCAGAATCTTCAGTAAATATCCGAAATCATATCCGCTGTGAAAAGATAACCATTTTATGTTATCGCAGAGCACGATTCCTGAGGTCATTAAAAGTTCTGCGAAATCATAGGGATCTATGCCTTCCTCTTCATGTTTCTTGAACTGTATTCCGCTGTTTGTTAAAAGGTCGATTGAGTCCTGAGCAAACATATCCTCAGTTAAATTAAATTTAAAGTTAAACTGCCATGTGCTGTAATTGTTAAACGTGTGATTGGATTTGTCCATTGGCGTTTTACCATCAGAATCGAGGAATGTTAACCCCAATTGAATGATCCTCAATAAATCGACATTACACCTCAACAGTTGATACTGATAATCGGATGTGCTCCGAAACTCTCCGATCGGACGTGCGACAACGCCCGGGAATTCAGTGTCCATAGCCACGTACGGGTACTTTTGGACGATGTTACGAATCACTTTAAACTCTTCAAATAAATTCGAAGCCCAAACATCTCTTATACCGCACGCCTCATTTATAAACGACGAATTATTGGGACTGCCTACGGACTGACCATTGGACGTGTTATTCGATGTGTTATTACTCGTAACATGTCCATTCGTTTGCGCACCCAAAGACGGGGCCGACGGCATCACCAATTGTAGTAAATGAGTCGCAATCGTGAGATATGTACACTTTCAATTTTCTGTTCATTTAATTCAATTCAATTGTTATTCCCATATCTTAATTCATCATATTTATGCATACCTTTAAATTAATGAATTTATAAAAACGGAAATTACAGATTTAACGCATTCTCAATATAAACATTGAATTGACATTCGTAATACAAATCTCATGCCATTCATATTCATTCAATTGTTAGATGTCCCTATGCTCATCACAATGAAACTCCCATATTTTACGTCTGTGAATATATACCAAAAATAATGCAAAATTTACATTTATTTATACTCTAAATGCATGTCATTTCATCGTTTTATTTCTCAAATTTAATGCAATTTACGTACAAATCCCTTCAAAATATAACTTAAAAATGCTGAAATTTATTTTTCTGTCTTTTAATTAATAAATAATTAATAATTAAAAATATAATTCTCTTTAAAAATTGAAATTTTTTAGAAAAAATTCAATTTTTTAATTATTATAATGATAATTTTTGATTTTTTCGAAAATGAATAATGAAAATAATGCCCGAATTTTCCATTTTTTTTGTAATTTACGCATAAATATACATGTAAAACGTTAGACATATGTTATGATAAAATGAGGAAAATCCGTTTATAATAACAATAAACAAAACATCCATAAAATTGTTCATAATTCAATACCTTTCCTTTTTCATTCATTAATTAAATTCATTTTTCAAATTTATTCATTAAATTTTTCATCATTTGTATTTTGTTTAACGTTTTAATAAATTTGTTTCTGATTTTTATCATTATTTTTTCAAAATATCGATATAATCGAATGTGATCATCATCTTCCATTTTATAATATTATAATTAAATGCCATAATAAAAATTAAATAATTAATTTTATTATATTAATGAAATTAAAATAAAAATTAAATTATATATATATATATAAAAATAAACGCCAAATTTTTGAATTAAAATTGAGATATAAATTATAAGTGATAATGTCGCGTGAGTCCGTTATCCTCAATATTTATGACATGGTAATTAATTAAATATTTTAATTAAATAATTTAATGATTAAAATTATTTAAAAATGCATTTTAATGTATTAATTTCAATGAAATACTGAAAATGACAGTGTTCGATAAATCAATATTCAGCATCCTTTGGAATTGGCATTTATCATTCGGGTGTCGAAGTGTTTGGCACGGGTATGTTCATACGCATTTTTTATTTTATTTTATATTTATTTTATTATCATCATGATTATTATTAAAATATATGTTTTATTATATTTTAATATAATTTTATTTTTTTAAAAATTACATATTTTTTATTAAATAAATTTATTAATAAACAAATAATAATGATAAATATTTAATATTATATTATTCTTAATTTTTACATATTTTTGACCCAATTTTATATCCGTATTTATATATTATTATTTTATTAAAATTTTGTTTTTTATTACGACATTCATATATGTAATTTAAAGGATTACAAATTTCATATAAAAATTAAATAAATCATTGAACTTTTAGTGAAATCTTTCAGTACATTAAAAATGGAATTTCCTATTCCCAGAATATGACAATCCTAAGAATGATATCTAATTATTAGAGACCTAAAGAACGATACCAACTCTTTCATAGACGTAATGTATAATTTTCTCGATTATAGAATAGTTTAGCGCTAAGCGGGTATCAATAGGGCATAGGTCAGGGGTAATAAATGTGAAAACGATATTGTTTTATCACTAAAGATAGAGCTGAATTTTTTTGAAAATAAAAATTTAATTTTTTAAAATTTTTTTGCCGTTTAATTATTAATCCCATGACTGTGTTATACATCATTAAATTCAGAATTAAGAGTACTATTTTATGGTACAATAATATTTCAGAAAACAATAGAATTTCGATATCCGTTCCATAGGATAACATTACGGTAAAATTTTCTAAATTTTTTTTACAAATATTTTGGGGGTCACATGCGTAGTTTTTTATATGTTATCATATAATGATGATCTGTCTTTATTCAATCCATAAAAATATTTCATCTCTTAAATGACGGGAATATCTTCAAAAAAATTATTGAGAAATTTTAACCCTTTAAAATTTATGAAAAAAAAGTATTTTAAAAATTTTAAAAAAATGTCTAAATATAACATAATTTTATATATTTATAGCCATCACTGTTTAATTTTTATTATTTATAATTTTCTTACAAAAAAATGCAAAATTTGAAACGTTAAAAATTAATTAGAGCTGAAATTTTGTTATAAAATAAAATATTTACGTTAAAATATGATTTTCAGAATATGCTTATGGGGGTCATCCGTATCCATTTTCGGGCATATTTGAAATTGATCCTAAAGACGTCGAATCTCTGGGATTAGATATATTTAAATTTAAGTAAAAACTCAATTTTTTAATTAAATTTTAAATGCATGATTATATCAAAATGATAATAAATATATATATTAAATAAATATTCACGATTATTTAACACTTATTAATTAGAGAATCGATAAGAATCGGATATACTGATTTTAGTCAAAATGATATCGAAGATATTATCAAAGAAATGGGTAAAGAATACAGTGGTGATAAATATCATCTCTTACATCGTAACTGTAATCATTTTACTGATGCATTAACAAAGGTATATACTAAAATGTTCATGTTATATAAGGTTTTTGTTGGAAATTGTGAGCTTTAATTTATTATGCATAATTTTGCATTTATTGTTAGTTTTGAATCGGAAAAAAATTAATCGTAATTCAAAATTACAATTATTCGTTTTTAATTTTTTAATAAAATTTTTTTAATTATCACTGAAATAAATAGTGACCGATATCCCAATAACACTCATATTCCGAAGATTGTTGAGTTTCTTAAGGGTAGTTCTGGAGCCTATGCTCGAAACATTTGTACCCTATAACCTCATGCCATAAGTGAAATACTCATAGAATGTTTCGCATGTTTTGAATTAAAAATGAGTCCCGAAATAGATACTGAAAAAAGTTGGACACCGGCATCATGAACACCATGATAGAAATAGATGCGCGTCAATTCATTGAGAAATTCACCGAAAGATTCAGAGGTTTGACGACAGCTGTCTATAGACACATTTACGAGAATGGGAAAAAACAGAAAATGTGTACTTTTTTAGCATGAAAATAAAATCCCATTTTTGAAAAATGATACATAATATGCTAATAGTTATTTTTGTGAAAATCTGCCATACCCACCATTTAATCATGCATTTTCTCTTTTCATTTATCATTTGTTCCATTCTCTTCGATACTTTCGTAGCGATAAAAACGTCGCGAACATCCATGGCCTAAAAACGGGACCCTCTGAATACTTTGCCCCAAAGAACTTTGTCCAATGGACAGAGGATTTAAAATTTGCCCGAATGATGGACAAAGGTCAACAAATGTGATGTCAATTATATCATTGATCAAATGTTAAAAACTCCAATAATATATAGAATTTAACATTTTTTCAATTTAAGCTCACAATTTTCTGAAAAATCTTATACTGTTTGATACATGGTGTAATAGTAAATTAATGAATGCATTTATGTTAGTATTTGTGTGGAAAGGTGATTCCGCCGTGGATCAATCGTTTGGCATACATAAGCACGTGTGTACCATTCTTAGAGCGATGTCTGCCGAAAGATTTACTCATACCGATAGCATTAGAAGAGTCTGTACGTGAACACATGGCACTTGAGGCTGAGGATAGTGTAAAAGATTCACATTCATTCACTAACAATTTCAGTAAAAAGCCCAATTTATAGTTAAAACTGTTATTCGCTGCCTTAATAATGAACAAATACCATCCTTAAACTTAACTATGATATGCACACTGCGGGCAGTGCCAAACTTTAATTGAATTTATTTAATTAAAAAAATTTAGTAAAAAATGAGTTTAAAATTTTATTTTTTGATTAAACGATTAAGATTATGACGGTGCTTCTTTTTTTTGGTTAAATTTTCCCATCATTTTCTAGTCTCAAAGTGTGACACTTTAAATCATCAGTATTATTATAGTAAATAAAACTGATGAAAAATGCTTTAAAAATCGGATGCAAATATTTGTTCGTTTTAAATATTAATCGCATTAAAGTATACTAAAATTAAGTTTTATTCATTTATATTTACAATAATAAAATCACCATTTTCTAACGCATAATAATTTATATTTTGAGTTTCTTTTTGGAGATCACATTCAAAATTCTAAAAATGTCGAAAAATATTTTAAAAATTCATATTTTTAGTATTAATTTAAAATTACGTTTTTTGACGTCCAAATTAGGCTTATGTCAGAATTTATATCGATATTAAAGAGTTTTCTCATAACTAACTTAAGATTAGTGATTGATATTGATGCTGAAAAAGTTTTTAAAATATATATTAATTATAATTTATATTTTTAAATAATAATGTTTAATTATTTACTAATGTATTTACAATGACTTTTTTATCTTTAATTTTTCATGATATTTACTTTCATTATGATTATGTTTTTTGTAACTCATGATGCCAATTGATTGTCATAATTTTGCCGATAATATTCTCGCATATGATTCATTCATATGTTTTAATTGCATCTTAATTCATATGCAAATACCATCCTTTTATTTGTAAATAGCGAAATATATAATATTATTAATGAATACAAATTTAAAGTTCAAATTTTAATTAAAAATGCATATGAATTAACAGTACAATTAAATTGCATCATAAAAACTGTGTCTTATTCTGTTCATAGTGAAAATGGACATAAATCATGAGTCATTTGCGATGAATATTATACTTAAATATTAAATGCATATTTTTATTTTTTAACACTTTAAATGTTTACATATGTAAATTATAAATATTAATAATTATTTAATATAAAATAACATGTAAATAAATACCCGGAATTTTTTTTGTAATTTCTTTATCTTTTAATGGACATTTAAAATTTAATGCTGAAATTAGAGAAAAAAATTAAAAATAAAATTAAAGTTTTAATAAATTACTTAAAAATTTATTTTTTTCAATATCTTCATTCATATCGATTTCATATTCATTTTTTGAATCATATTCTAATGAAAATCAATAAAATCATTAAAATGTATTTATAATGAAAAATCATTTGAAAATATGATATATTACAACATATATGACAACATACTGAGGATAATTTCCATGAATCGGGGATGTTCATTCATAAAATCATTGATATTTTTATTCGATTTTTTAAAAGAATCATATTCTTTATAAAAATGACGCATATAATACAATTCAGAGTCTTTACGCATAAAGTCCGTCACCTAAAAACATCATTAAATTATATTTATAAATTATAAATTTATAAATAAAATAATTAACCGTTTCATGATTTAAAAGTTTTAAATTTCCAATTTTAGCGATGGTAAAATAAAAATTCGTTTCATATGAATTCGATTCAAAAACGGGATTTCTTTTTATGGTTAAATCCTCTAATTTCTGCAGTTTATTCAATTCTGCGATATGCCTCCACAATGAAATCTCATTATTGTTTAATAATAAACGTTTCAATTCTTTGAATATTAATGATTTATTATTTATATCATTTTCAAAACGTATTTCTTTTATTCCACATTCAGACACATTCAAAGATTCGAGACTATAATCAAATTAATAATATTAAATTAATATATAAATATAATTATTAGTCATGTACAATACCATGGCAAATTTCCGATTTTACATATTTCATCCCATGATTTAATAGGATTTTTACATAAAGAAAGTGATTTAAGATGTTCGAACACAGGAATCGGCGGATACGTTAATGTAAGGATTTTGTTACCCCATAATTCGACATTCTCAATGTGCGGCCACAATCGTGAGGCGCATGTTATTACATCATTCCAATCATAACCAACATTATCCAATACTATCGTTTTAATCGATAAAAATGCATCTTTTAAATGATTATCGGAATCTAAAGGCACTTTTAATTTATTATGACTCAAAATGAGTTCCAATAATTGAGAAATGTTTTTTGTAATTTTTGATATTTCATCCCATGATTTAAATAAATTTTTCGATAAATCTAATGATAGCGTCGAATTTAATGATTCACGAATACGTTCATAATCCTCATCACAGTGTGAGATTCTGAGACCCGAAACATTCACTTCATTCAGACTTTTAAATTCACTAAAAACATTCCGTTCATTATTTTATTAAAAATTAATTATTATTTTATCACACTTCTATTAGCAACAATTATAGCCCGAGGGACACACTGAAATTTTAATGTTTAAGAAAATAAACTAAGGGATGTCACGAAAAAGCACAGTTTGTCACAATGTGTATATAACCAGTATATAACCAGTATATGACTAGTATCATGACTACAATTAAATTGTATAGAACTAAAGTGAGGTAAATGCATATATATTAGTATATTGAACTATGCGGTAATCATAAAAGAAAATAGTGAATGAAGAAAAATTGCGCAATCGATTATCACGTTTATTCACGTATAAAGTAAAAGAGCGTAACTCACGGTATAATGTCACATCAAATTTTAGATCGATTTTAATTATTGCATTTATGACAAAAAATAAAATCGAAAAAATGAAAATTTCAATAGAAATTCGGTAATTATATCATTTGCATGATGGGGTCTTATAACTCATTTTATAAAATATAAAACATTTAAATAAATGGAATATGATCCCAAAATTTTAGTTATTTGATATGAGGGACATTATATCCTAAGATGCACTATTTTATTGATATATTCATTGCTACACGATTACGCTATTTTTCTTTATCGTTATTTTGTTTATTTTTAATGTAAATAATTTATTATTTAAAATTAATAATTAAATTTTATTAATTTTTTTTATTTAAATTTATATTTTAATCATCATTAAAATTATAATGATTTAATGATTTGATATTAATGTTAATGTTATTATACCTCTGCATTTTTGCGACATTTTCAAAGCCGATTAATTCGATGGTTCTGTGATGACCGCTTTTTTGGGGTAAAATTTCTTTCGATTCAAAGACATCGTCATAACGCTCTTTTAATGCGCTCATAAATGATTTTCCCGTTTTTAGTTTATGCGCACGGACCATAGATCCTGACTTTGGATGTCTTTAATTTAATTTTAAATATTAATTTTTTAAATAAAATATCTATTGTTTTATGTCATAAATATACATATAATTAATTACGCGGTATCAAAATACTGTTTTCCATTGACACATCCGTTATGTTTACCGCGTTTTGGATCATCCCATTCTATTCCTATCCAAAGACCTGAAAATATATCAATTTTTAGAATTCATTATTTATAAAAAACATATGCAAAAATTAAACACATAATAAATGATAAATAATAATTTAAATGCGATGATAGTAAAATATAAGCATTTAAATTTCAAAAAAAAATTAAAATTAAAAAATTATCATATACCGTCAGTTCCATCGATGGGTCCGATGTATTTTACGGTTCCGATAAATCCATCGCTTTCCATACGATCATCAATTTTAATATCATCTTTAATATCATCTGACATTTTATTAATAAAATTAAAATACGATTTTAATACAAAAAAATAAAAAATTAAAAAAAATATTTTAAAAATTAAAAAATCATATTCATTTTAATTTTCGTCATTTAAATTGATTCACTAAATTCGGATATAATGAAATCTGTGTTTACACTGTAAACTTTCGGATGGTTTAAAGGATTCAGACGTGGGCGGGGCTAAAACGTCATTTTTACGTATTTAGTATGTGAATAAAATGAATAAAAATAAATAACGTCCGATATAAGTTATGTTAAAATAATTATATAAATATATTTAAAGGGTCATTTCTATTAATTTTATTAA
>JAQIXB010000348.1:0-19265 GCA_034697405.1 Mesoplophora pulchra | reverse complement strand
TATTTTTCAATGTATTTAATACCTTTAAATTTATTTTTAAAATATCAAAATTAATTGTTCTAAAAACATATTTATTAAATGTTTAAAAATATTTTACTATTTATATATATATTAAAATTTAGTATTTACAATTATTACAAATTTATGCATTTTAATTTTTAAATATGTAAATTAATATCTTTAATTTTTTAGCATTTTTTATTAAAATATTTATATTTATTAACACTTAAAGATTGAGATTTTTAAATATAAAATATGTTTAGAAAGAAATTTAGATATTTTATAAAATAATTTTTTAAATTTTTAATACTAAAATTTACAATGTTTTTTGTAATTCAATTAATGAATTTTTAAAAATAAATGCTCATAATGTAATGGGTATTGCTTTTTACTTAAACTTTAAACGGTCATTTGTAACACCTCCGGTATCAAAAATCAGAATTTCCGTTATATTTATTATGTCTCAGATAAGGGATTAGTATCGTATGATCATTTTATTTTTTACAATTAAAGCGCTAAAAACACGAATAAAACATTATATATCATATGTTTTATATTTATTAATAATATAATTAAAAATACTAATAAATTAATTAAAAATATTAAATTTTTTTAGAACATAATTTTACATTAAATTTTTTTAAAAAAAAAAGTTCAATCAAATTATATGCGAATATTTTAAATAATTTGAAATATTAATATAAAATTTTTATTAAAAAATTAAATTTTTGATTATATTTAATTGTAAAGTTCATTAATATATTAATTTTATTATTTATAAATATAAAACATAATATTATGATATAAAATGCTTTATACAACAATATATATATATAATATTTGTATGAAATAAAATGCTCATGCGATATGTTCATATATCTTAATATGCCATTTGCAGAATGCTAAAATTGTTGGGATCATTTTTTTAAATAAATAATTTATTTATTATAAAATTTATTATAATTATAATAATATCTTAAAGTTTTGCGTCAATATTCGGAAATGTTTAATATTCTGAAAATTTTATTTTATGACATTCGTGTATTTTAATACGAATATGCTATACGCATGCTCACGTTTAAAACATCCATAATAAAATACACGAATGGCATAAATTAAGGTTTTCACAGTAAATTGTAAAATGCAGCATTTTTTAATATACATAATCGATAGGAATTTAAGTTATAACTAAACTTTTCTTTGTTCACAATGTCCATAATTCGCAAAAATCTCTGTATTATTATACGGAAATTTCAAATATGCCGTTTATTTTGGCCCAAAAATTACCGAATGACCACAATTCGCACGGACATTCTGTGATTGTGCATGCATTACATTATATGTATATTATGTATTTTAATATATGTGTAATATTTCTATGCATGTATTTTCTTACCTCAGGGGTAAATATCCAATTTGCGCATGATATTAACCATATGCTATAGACTCGCGCAAATTCAAATACAATTCCGGCCTTAAACCTTTTCTCCTCATGTATTATACTAATTTTACATTAAAAGTTCATTACAATACAATGTGATTTTCATTTGAGAATTTGTGCTGAGAACAGCTGCATGCGTATGTATATGTTAAACATTAGACATAAGCATATGCATGCATAGGGGCGCCACACATTTTCTACAATAAAAATAATCACATCGTATTGTAATAATGAATTTTTAATGTAAAATAATAGAATGCATAATAATAAATTATGCATAAAGTAAAAGTCGTATTTTAAAAGAATATACTCATAATATCCTCATATCTCTATGTTTAATGTGTGATTTTCGGTACAAATTATACATTAATGAGTAAACTCTTTGTGCTTTATTTGCATTATGCATGCATTATAAATAATATAATGCATGCATAATCACCGAATGTCCGTGCGAATTGTGGTCATTCGGTAATTTTTGGGCCGAAATAAGCGGCAATATAATAATTATGTTAAATAGAGATTTGCGTATAATGGACATTCTAAACGAAACAACATTTACTATATATATATATATATATATATATTTCTATATATAGTTAGTATAAATTACGCATATTAGTTATTTAATGACCATTTTTTAGAATATATTTTTTGTAAATTTATTTTTGTTTTTAATTTTTTATATTTTTATTAAAATAATTTTTTGTTTTTAAAAACATAAATATGTTTTCCGAAAGAACTTAATTTAACGAAAATTACTTAAATCGAAGCATTTTCCAATTATTTTGTTTTTCAAATTTTTTGATAAAATTATAATTCCGTTAAAAGATAATGTTTAATCCGTTATTAAAAATGAAAAATGTTTTAAAATGAATAAAATTTATCCGTCACCGGGTAATGGATATCCCCATATTTTATAATCGCATTAATTTATATTTTTATATTTTAATATAAAGATTATATACCATATATACTCAGCTCATCCTGACACGTGCCGAAATCAAATACTACACGTATAATAGTTACTGTTTTTATTGTTGATTAAGTGTTTGGATATGCTGATTTTATAGGGTATTTATTTCAATAATAATATAATGATAAATAAAATTTTAATTTATATTTTAAAAAAATTTAAATTAATGTTTTAAAATAAATTTGAATGAAACACTCTGTACATATCTAATACCATATCCAAATGAATTATACGAAAGTAAAACCCTTAATATTTAGAGAAATATTAGAGATAAAATTAAAATTTGTTTTATAAAATATTTATAAATAATTAAAGTTTATTTATTATAAAATTAAAAAAATTCAGTAACAATTTTAAGGCATTAAAAACTTGAAATTTGTTTTTCTAATATATAAAGAGCTATAAAATTCACCATGTAATAAATCCGTGATCATGTTATATATCATTGGATTCAATCATTTCAGTATTAAATGTTTAAATAAATATTACTATGTACGCCTAAACATATGCATTAATGAGTTATCCATAATATTGTATTTTCTTTATTTTGATATATAAATGGTCTCTATATTTTTCAAATTTATTATTTTATAATTTTTATTTTTACATAATATAATGATAAATTTAAATGTTTTATGACAATAGCTATTATATTTTTAAAAATATTAAAAATTAAAAATTTTGTAGATCAATATTTTAATAATAAAAAATTATAATTATTTATTTTTAGTTTATTAATAGATATTTATATAAAAGTTATAACTTTAATTACATATTACATAAGAATTATAAAAAATTTGTTTTATATAAAAATCTGATATCATTATATTAAAATCCATAAATGCATCACAAACATATGATAAATATTATAATATTATTTTAAAGAAAAAGCTCTATATTTAAATGAAATTATTTTTATTTTCAAAATATACTGATGTTAAATAGAGTTATATAATCGAACATCTAAACGATTTACTGTAATCATTGGTACAGAATATATCAGTATTTTCCTATCATTATTCATTCGTTTCGACATTCTTCACCTTTATACTGTCATTTGTGTAATCACAGGAATGAAAGTGAATGTAATACTTAAAAATCTAAGCATAGATGAGATTATTTTCGCTTTCAATGTTCATACGGATACAGATTTTTCCCTTTTCCTTAACATGTACCATTATCCCAATGCTTTTAACCGAAACCCAACGATACACTAAATCTATATATAATGTCCGAAAACAAATATTTTTGTGCCCATTATTGTGTCCATTAAATTCTTGTCATTTTTGATCACATTAACGTATTTATTTATATGTATTATATAAATCTGTGTTTATTATTAATATGCATAATCAAAATTATATTTAAATTTTCATATTAAAAATATGAATATTTTTGGAGCATCATTAGAATTTATATTTTTAAAAAGATTAATCATTATTAAAATCGTAATAAAAATCAATTTAACTTTTCATTCTCTAAAGATAATAAAGTCCTATACTAACATCATAAGTAATAACAAAGAATATGGGAAAAGACTACGAAAATATATTGATTTTAACTTTTGCAGCATCCGAACTATGAGCGTTTACGGAAATTTTCATTATAATGCACATTCCACAATATGAACAAATAAAGGGTTAAGTGCGTGCAAAAATTTATGCGCGTATGCGCGACATACATTATATATATAAATAAAATGAGATTTCCTTTATCAGCCCTGTGATTGGCTCCTAAAATCACGCGCATGATATGAACACAGTGTTATACGGGAACATTTCCATTTGAAATTCTATAACTATGACAATGTGAATGAAAAGGCGCAGTCTTTAGTATTAGTTAATGTTTTTAATATTTATGCATAATAATAAACATTATTTGTGTACATATCGTACATTAAACAGTGTTTGATTACGTTACGCCCTTTAAGCAATCGGGAGCCAAATTTTTAGGTTTACATTTTTTATATATCGTATGTAATGTCTATTGGTTCACATTTACACGTTGCGGTATTTGATTCGCTATTACATTGTTTAAGACGCTATATATCGAATAACACATATCTAAGTAGTACTCTGCAATGTGCAGATACCGCATTCTTAACAATAGCATAAGCATATGCATAACATTACGATGATATGCATTTCATCATATTCTTTTGCGTTTAAAAAAAATTCCAAAATATTAGAATTAAATATTAGAATTAAATAAAATGCAATTATCATTAAAACAAAGATCTTTTATTGTAAAATTTATGAATACACATAAATCGTATAAAAAATTAAAATAAATATTTAATTCTAATATTTTGGAATTTTATGCTATTGTTAAGAATGCGCTATCTGCATATTGGAGAGTACCACTTAGATATGTGTCATTCGATATATTGATAATAACCAATACAATGCATTGTTTATATAGCGTCTTAAAGTTTGTTCATGCGCATGCCATATGCGTATTAAGCATATGTACTAAGTATAAACATAACATGTGACGGGTATATACTAGTAACTAATAGATTAATACCATGACTAATAAGAGCAAAAACATGCATATATTTAATTTTTCTTTTATTTACAAACTTTAAGTTCAAAATGTATAAACAGTTAGTATTTGCATTTCAATTATGACATAAAATAGGGATAAAACATATTTCATTTCATCTCTGACGTCACAATGATTGTGTCACGTGAATAATCCGAAAAAGACATTTGACACTAGAAAAGTGTGACCCAAAGTATTAAGAAATATTAAGAAATTATTTGTTAATTTATTGATCATAACTGTTAAGGTCAATCCCTGGGATTTTCTTATATTTAATCCTTTGAATTTTCATGAATGCGTATACACCCAAAAAATTGTATTTTTTATATCTCTTTTAATATGTCACTGAACTGATCGTTCAGTTGTTTTATGTGCGATAAAAGAGTTTTGAAAAAATATCTATATATACATTATCGTTAAGATACATGGTGTTAAGTAACCCCATACATTGGTCATTCGGACAGTGTCCACTTAGGGCTGTGTGAAAAGCAATGACCTTATATCATAGGTATAAATCATGTGGGTTTTAAGGAGATTCTCAGAGACCGGGTATTGTGGAGATTGGATCCAAAACCACATATTCCCAAATCACTCGTATTCACCTGAAATCCCATAACATATTAAAAGTATTGATTTTACGGGTATACTTTCAAAAGAAACGAGAACTAAAGAGTGACCTTAAATTGTATGCATAAATTGTGTTGGTCATGGTTATTGTTTGGGTCAAAGGGTATAAATGTAACCGTACGATTTTAGTCGGTTATTGGTTTAACAGTGGTTTAGGATAAGCGATTCCATCACTATGATATTTATTAAAAGTATCAATAAAATAACTAAAATGTTTTGATATGCGTTTTGTATGTGACACATGTATGTTATTCATTTGATAATATACACTAAAAGCATGAGATTCAATTTGAGACTGAGACTATGGTACGAAATAAATTTATGTTTTGACGGTTCATAAATGAAATGAATTACTTTTTATATAATCATTGATGCGAATGAATTTGAGTTTTTTAAATGTGTCTAATCATTTGTAAACGTATCACTTTCTGTTGAAATTCACTGAAAGTTCACTATTATCATCATGATATGATATCATTCATTTAATAGTTCTCAAAGCGTGGAATATAATATGAAAATATACAGTAAATGTAACTATTCTCTTCAATTCCTTTGCGTTTTATATATTTTTCTTTTGGGTTTTCCAATTCAAAATCGATATTGGCATGAAACTAGCGTTACTATGAAGCAAGGCCATTGCTACTAATACTAGTGCTTTTAGATATCATTCTATACACAATATAAATGCCTTTTATTTGGAATCCTTTTTTCAAATTTCAAATGATTAAATATGTGAAATGATGAAAATGTGTTATGCTAAAAAATATTTAATTTTTTAATCTTTTGTCTCTTAATATATAATGCACAAAAAAAGGCTAAAATCACTTTAATATTAACACATAAAGAGATATATTTAATTGTGACCCCATTATAGTATTATTATTATTATCTTTTTTTTGTGAAACTATTTTCTTTGATGCACAATGTCGTGTTAAATGTTTTCCTTAACTTTTAGAAAATAAAGCTTATGATGTACATCTTAGAATTGTTAAAGTAAAGTTATTTCTCTCATACATGTGCTACTATGTTACTAGTAAATGCTGTATGTTGTGTACTGTTAACTTAACTATGCACTCTCTCTTCTTTTAAGCGAAAAGCGGTCGTTGTTACTGATGCTGTTCGTGGTAAAGCATTGTAAAGCGCTGCGAACATCTCATCCGTGAACGCTCATAGTTCGGATGCTGCAAAAGTTAAAATCAATATCTCTCCACAGTCTCCCTATTCTTTGCTATTACCTAAAACTGCTTTTGACGTTTCTATAGACCCTATTACTTAGAGAATGAAAGAATTCACATGATGTTACTTTTTGCAAATGTTAACTTAAATCTGAAAAAAATGACGGGGAAAACATCCGAATGAATTAAAAAATATTCCTCAAAAAATCATACATTTTCTTCATTTTCAACATATAAATATATATTAATTTTTATCATAATTATGCATGTCATTCATATTGTAAAATCATAAGCATTTTCTTATCCATTTTCAAAATGAAACGATTAAATTTTCTTTTTTTTCGATGCTTTTCCCTCATGTTTATGTAATATTTTTGATTCGATACTCCATTTTCAAAAATCACACTCAAAACACACGGAAAATGTAATTCTGATGCCACTGCATTCACATTCCAAACACAGTACTCTCAGCATTCACAACGATTCAATCAATAAAATAAATACATCTTTTTTTTTTGCTAAAATCATCTAAAAATATACTAAAATCTCTATTTTATCATTTCCAAATTATTAAAATTAATTATTTTTTAATAATTTTTCATTTATTTGTATTTTGTATTTTTAAATTCAAAAAATTTATTGAATCATCAAAATTTTCGAATTTAATTCATACAAAATTCTAATATAAATACACATATTTTCAGAATACTGAATAATAATACTAAAATGTGTCAAAAAATGTCACTTTTTATGTTCAATACTTTAACATGAGTTAAGTACATCCCTTCAGATTTTAGCATTAATATTGAATATGTATATACACAAATCTCTATTTACTCATACATAATGTAATGCATTTACTTTTTATAAACATTCACAAACGGCATATTTCTTACGAATTTCTTAAGAAATGAGTGATAAATTTTTATTTTTAAAATGTATTATTATTTTAATATAAATGCATTATGAATAAATTATTCATATGATTTATTGGTTTTATTTCGATATTAGAAAATTATTTTAATTATTTTATTAAAAAATTTAAAAAAAATTAAAAGTACTAATTTTTTAAAATAAAAAATTCAAAATAATTATTTTAATATAATTATTTATAAATATTTGATTTATAAATAATTTTTTTTATTAATAAACATAATATTATGAAACCATACTAATGATATGAATTTTACCCTAAAATATGTATGTGCTCAAAAAAAGCATTTAAAATTTGATTTTTTAATTTTTTAGGTAAATATTTTTAAACATAAAATACATTTAATCATATGCAATACATTAATGTAAGAAAAATGTAATATCATTATGTAAATCACTTTTATAGAAACGATTAATAATGTTTAATTTTTTAATTTAAAAATTTAAAATTTAACATTTTAATTCATAATAAAATATTTCAAAATAAAAAGACGTTTTTAAACAAAATAATAATTATCATAAATAACTTAATAAAAATTAAATTTATTATAATTTCGCATCATTTTATTAGTATTTAGTATTATATTTTACAAAAAAATGCTAAATTTAAAGATTTTTACATAATTTGATTCTTAAAATTAATTGTTTACTCATTATTCAAATGAATTCATATAATGTGAAAGAACCATTTTAATATTTAAATTAAAATAAAAATCTATGATAATTCACAGATTCAAAAGAAATATTTATATATAAAATTAAAATTTTATTTTAATGCATTTTAAGAGATTTTTTATATCAAAAACTTTCTAAGAAAAGATTCACTCAATACAAAGATAGAATTAAAAGTGTGACCTCAAAATATAAAGAAATTATCACTAAATTTTATTTGAATTATAAATTGTAATGTCATTTCAATACATATGACATCTCAAATTAACAAAATTTTGGACTTTACATTCCTCAGACAATTATACTGTAAAACCCTTTATCTTAAATTTAAGAGCATGTGTTTTTCGACTATGATACACTAAACACTGTGCATTAAATTTTATTATTTTATATGTAATTATTTTAAATAATTTAATATATTTATTTAATAAACAATAATATAATTTTATTTATCATTAAAAAATTTCAATTTACCGGGTGTTGATGGGGGCTCATTTTTGTAACCCATAAAATTTTGTGCATTTACCTCACGCTATAAGATGTACAGTGCATTAAATTATAATCGATTCTTTTAATTTCGTTAATTAATCATAATTAAAATTAAAATGTTTTATTTTAATGATTAAAATTTATGTAATATGATACTTATACATTAATATATTAATGTATTAATATTATTGTTAAACACACATGTCGTAACAACAGATTATGCTTGAATTTTCTTACACAGTATTTTTTAAAATTTAAAACATTTATAAGAAAATTCACGTGCATGCTGTTTTTACGATATGTGTGATTAACAGTAATAAAACATTGTAATACTATTAATCACATTTATATTGTATTATAATTAGTGCCACAAATCTTCGGGGTTTAAAAATAATTCGGCGGAATTTTGAATTAAAATTGAGTAAAATCGGGACAATAATAGGGACTAAATTCTTTTATTTATTAAAAATACAAATTATGAATATAAATTAATGTTATATTTAATATTTAATTTTTGATATTATCTTTGGTTAAAGATGTTTGTTACCGATTAAAATAGATTATGAATAAAAACATTTTTTCTAAAATTTTAATATTTTATTGAAATTTTTATTTTAATAAAATTTTTTACATTTTAATGTAATTAATATAAATACCACAGTTTAAAATTAGCTTAAAACTAAGCTAAAATAATTTTTTGCTAAAATTTTATTCTTAAAAACTTCAAAATTTTCTTTTAAATATTTTTAAAAAATGTAAAAATGGAGTAAAGGAAAATTTTGAAATTATATGAAAGCATAAAAAGTATTATTTTTTGTCATTAATCGTGATGTTATTGTGTGATATGCACACATTTTCAGTCATTTATATTATAAATATATTTTTAAAAATTTACTCATATCAATAATAATAATTATGATATTAAATTAAAAATTTTATATGCATATTAAAAGTGTCAATGAAAATTGATTTATGAAATATGTTACAAAATTTTGACATTTTATTTCTGTATTTTAATTTTAAAAATTTTTGAACTCTGATTATTTATAATACTGTTTTTGATATTAATAGAATTTTAAATTTTTATTTTAAATTTAATTTTTTAAAATTACCATTATAACAAAATTTTAAATAATGAGTTAATAAAATTCATAAAATGTAAATTTAAAAATTTAATTAAAAGAATTTTATTGAATAATGATAATTTTAAAAATATAACTAATGTTTTAAATATTTAAATTATAAAGTAATAATGTTAAACATTGCAATTGATTAAAATAGGGGTGTGTATGCTTTTTATTTAAACATAAAAAAGCTATGCCTAAACCTACAAATAAAGTCGTTATGATATATAATTCCCAAAATTCCCAAAATTTCCGAAATGACAATCAATACATTCCGAAAATGATACTTATTTCAGCACAAAAATGACTCCAAAGATTACCGAATGACCATATAAATATGCGCGGACATCGGTGAATGTGTGCATACATTTATGTATATTATTTATGTATTATATGTATGAATATCTGAATTTTTATGTAATATTATATATTAATAATATGTATGACTATGTTTGCATTTATTAACACAATTTTAGTGTTAATATTATATACATACAGTAAATACAGTAATGCATCCAAATATACAATTTACTCTAATCCTTAATGAATATACATTATTAAAAGGAATGTGCTTTTAAAGACATTGAAAATTCCAATTTATGAGTATGTTTTAAGGACAAAAATTTGCGTTTTTAGGGATGTTCTTTATTTTGATATATTATTTTTTGTTTAATCGCATTAAAAATGCATATATTTTAGTGACATAAATTTGATGTTTAATAAAAGGCATAAATTTCTTCTAAAATATTAAAAGTGCCAAAAACAAAAAAAGGCAAAAACAAATTTTTAAAAATGTAATAATAACTATGCATTTTACATGTATATTGTATATATTATGTATAGAGACGTAAAAAGTGCTTAAAATGCTTTTTTTATTTTAAGGGATATCAAAGAAATAATTAAATATGTGTTCATATCTATCAAAAATATGACTTTTGACACCAAAAATATATATATGCTTTTTTTGATTTTTTTATTTCATTTTTCTCAAAAAATTCCTTTACTCCCAAAAATTGTTTTATTGCTTTTTATGATTTCATATTTTTTCTTTACTCTCCCATTAAATTTTTTAAAATTTTCTTTAAAAAATTTAAGGAACAAAACTTTTAAATATTTTTAAAAATAAATTTTGGCTAATAAATTATTTTAGTCTGACTTTAGTTTAAAGAAATTTTAAACTGTTGAATTTATATAATTTAGTTAAAATGCATTTATTTAATAAAATGCAAAAATTTCTTTTAAAATAAAACTTCAATAAAATAGTATGATTTTTAGAAAAAGTTCTTTTGCTCCAAAGATATTTTAATCGGTAAAAAACATTTTTAATCAAAGATATTATAAAAATAATATTAATTTAAATTCTTATTAAATAATTAGAATAATTTTTTAGTCCCGAAAATTTGTGACTTTAATTATTATACTGTATAATGATAAATTTTTAATATATACATTTCAAAGTTAAGATGCGTATCACTGTATTTTATGTGCATATATGCGCATCTGAAAACGTGTTTTAAACATGCATTATACAGTATCTTTTTATTTGACCGAACCATATGCAAGCACATGTGCGATATTACATATGTTATGCTTACACATAGAATGCGGTTTTTCAGGTGCGCGTATCTGCATATAATGTATAGTAATACATATGTATTATATTAATGTATTTTATTTATACATAAATAATTTTCTTTGAAATAAATGCCACTTTAGGAATATACACGCGTATTGTGTTATATGGAAAATTTTGGGAATTTTAGAATTTATAAACTATTGATACATAATACATAAAGTTTATTATATAACATGTAAAAATAATTATATTAATAATTTATAATTATATTTTTATTAATATTTAGGAGCGTTTTTAGTGCCATATCTCACCTGTTTACTTTTTGCGGGAATTCCCACGTTTTTTCTCGAAGCGTCTTTGGGACAGTTTCTTGGTACGGGCGGCATCGGCGTATGGAAAATATGCCCCATATTCAAAGGTACTATTTATTGTATATGTTGAAAATTCCGAAAAAATCCTAACCCTGATTATTATGCTTTTAATATATTAATAAAAACTAAAAAGTGCCAATTTTAGTTTTTTACAATTATTTTACATATTGTATCATATATTGAAATTTTATAAATTACTGTCCTTTCCTTTAATAATTTAATAAATTTTTTTTTAATGATTATTACTTTCAAATAATTAAAAGTTCATTATTCATTATTCAATTAAATTATTTTTTTTAAAATTTCACGATTCTATTATTTTTATTATTAAAAATTAAACTTTTATTTAAAAATATAACAAATCTCTATCGATATAAAAACACTAAAATTTAAATTGAATATTATATGATCAGACTTAGGATTATTTCGGAATTCCGAAATGGGTTTTAGTGAACGGAATTCATCGGAATTTCGTGGTTATGCACGAATCATACGTTTATAAGCATTTTGATACGCATTTATTTTTAGGAATTCCAAAATTATAGTAAAGTATGAAATATTTCAAAATAATTCAAAAATTTCAATGTTTTAAATGCGAAGTTTTCCCTTTAATTTTTAAAGATTTATTCAAAATTTTAGATTTTAAAACATTATTTTTAAAATGTTTAAATATTTAATTTTACGATTTATAAATGTTAAATAAAAGAGATTTTTAAATTAAAATTTTTTAATTGATCTAAAATATTTTATATTAAAAATGAAAATACACTGTAAATAGTATTGGTACATTTTGAAAATTCTCATTTTGGTGATAAAAAATTTTGAATATTATAGGAAAATTCCCATTTATTCCTTTTCCTTCACTCTCATTTATTTTATGATTATTTGTTGCATATCGTTAGTACTTACTTATTGCATGACGAAAATAGCATAAAATGCAATATCGACTATAGATTGTTAGTCCTATGCTCATATAATGTCAGGAATGCCGCAGTAACACAAATGAGATCCACGAACAAACAAATTATGTAAATAATAATTATATAATAAAAAATACCGTAAAAAATATTATAATGAACCCTTTTAAACTCTCTATATATTTATATATGGTTTAAAAGCGTCCATTATAATATTTATACACTATGATCAAATATAATAGCTCATGTGGAATGAGAATAATGCTCATATGGGCATAAATAAAACATAGACATGAGCATTATTCTGCGCACACATGAGCAAATATAAATGATCATAGTGTACATTCCCCTATACATTTATACAAAATATATACGAATGTTTTTGTTAATTTCGGTAAAAATCGATGTTCCGAAATATATTCCGAAATTTGGACATTTTAATTCCGAAAAAATCATAATAAAACATAATATAATATGTAATTAGGGCCATGTTTTTAAAATGTTAATAATAACATCCCTAAAATCAAAAATGTCTCTAAAATCCTTATAATATTATTTAATGCATATCAGTGTTATACAAAAGACTCAGTTAATTCATTTATTAATTTTGAATCCTAAAGAATTTACCATAAAAAGTCTTTATTTTCTCAAAATATTTAAAAATTTTTTGTTATTTATTTTGATGATCGCCTAAAGCTATGCAAAAATAAAAAAAATGTGTTATAAATGTTCAAATATATTTAAAACAAAAATACAGTCACCACTATATAAATTCACACATTTTATAAGAAATTCTCAATAAAAACATTATACTTTTAACACTTTCGTGGACGTATATATCTTTCGTATACTGAGAGTGATAAAAATATTTTGGACATATTTTATTGTCATATAAAACATAACTAAATAATAATAATTGAAAATATTATATATATTATATTTACTTAGATATTTATAGATACTTATAACTTGAGATATAAGCAATTGTGGGGATTGAATGTGCTGATTTTGATCTGTGGGGATTTTGGGTGTGGGTATTTATTCCGGGGACGGTTCTCAGTATATGTATATACTTTATGTATGGAGTAAATGTATTATTAATGCGCACGTTAATGCTTATAAGTGCGTGTGTTTATGCTTAACATATAGATATATGCGTATTAAGCTGCGCCTCAATGATACCTTTACGCCATACATACTGTATATATATAATATAATACCAAACATAAATTAAAACAGCATTTAAAAATTATGTTATGTTAATTTTTCAAATAAATTTATACGAAATAATTATTAAATTATTATAATATAATAATAAATTTATAACAATTTATAAATACAAAAATTTACATGTACCCTTTTACCTCATATTTTAGACCCGTATTATAGAGCGGGGTGAGCACATAAAGGGTATAAGATTTGTTTTCCTCACGCTATAAGACCGGTCTAAAAAATGAGTTAAAACGGTACATGTAAATTATTGTATTTATAAATTATTATAAATTTTAGCGTTACAATTTTATTAGAAAATAGAAATTAGAAAATTGTAATGTTAAAAAATTATTATTTAAATAATATTTTTTATTTTATTTTTTAATAACATTCATATGCAAATATGAGATTAAAAATGTTTTTTCAAAATTTTTCGGATAAAAAATCATAAATTTTTGATGATTTAATCTTTTAGAACATGAAACAGTTATTACTTTAATGTTAGAAAATATTAGAATCATTTATAATCATTTATAATCATTTATAATGAAAATAATAAATATGAAAACAATTTATTTACCGTTTTACCCCATATCAATATATGCCATTATAATAGGATAATAGCACCATACTGTAACAATATCTCCTCTGTAATTGCACTTTACATTCTTTATACGAACATTTTATGCTTTAAAAATCGTGATCCTTTCAATATAAAGAACTATGTAGTAATGTATATTAGCTATGTATGGTACTAATAAAAGCCAACTCTGGGAACAGTGATATTTATTTTTATATATATTATAAGGATATAAAATGGAAACATTATATACTCAGCATTTTCAATCCTAAAGAATATGGTTATGCTTTAGATTTATTTATGCATTATATAGAAATTCTATTTCTTTATCATATTGTATATGTGCTGCATTATTATTGTATTTTATATTATATGCACATATGATAGTATAACATATCATAGTACAATAAAACCTCTATAAGACGACGGTCTCGGGCCCATGATTTCATTCTGCCTTAAGGAGGTTTTCACCTTATAGAGGTTTCTATGTAAAGCATGATATATTTAGACGTATTTTATAATTAAAATTAATTTTTATCATTATTGATTTTTTATTAAAATTTTCAATTTTTAATCATTTTTACGGACTGTATATAAACAGAAACTTTTTCATTAAATATATGAACGCATATTTTAACTAAAGTTTTTAGTTAATTTAATTAAAATAATTAATAACTAAATATTTTATATATTAATATTTAAATTGATTAAAATTTAAGTGAAATTATAAATATTTCGGGCAAAAAAATTAGAATATCGTTCGCTATGGAGGTTCTGTTTATAATACAGTTATACTATTATTTAACTAAAAAGCGGTCGCTTCCGCATTACAGAGGTTCCGCTTTATAGAGGTTGTCCCTAATGTTAAGCCTATGGGAGGGATTCGGGCCCAAAATTCCATTACGCTTTAAGGAGAATTCCGCCTTATAGAGGTTACGGCCTTACGGAGGTTCTACTGTATATATAAAATAGCTTTAAGAATGATAATTCAATATTGAGATATTTTATTAAAATAAAATTATTATAATTATAATTTAATGATATTAAAATAAATTTCGAAAATAAATTAAAAAAATTGTATTATTGAAAAATTGTAATATTATAATCAAATTATTAATTAAATTATTTTCAATCAAAATCCATATATCAATAGTAAAAATTTAAAATTTTTGTAAAATTTATTTAAATTTTTGTAAAGTTTATTTTATTTTATTTTATCATATTATAAATGATTCTAATATTTAAATTTTTTTATATATATTTAAAAATGTAAAATTATGTCATTTCAATGCTTTTTTATCAGAAAAATTATTGTTTAAAACTTAGGCCTTTATCTTTAGATTATAATAATAATTTCTAATAATAATCAGAAATAATAAGATTCAATGATAGTATTGTGAAATCATATAATAAATATTTGAAAAGAATTTTATTGCGTAAAATGTACGAAATTCAAAATTTTCCACAGAAATAAATATTAATATCGTAATATTAAAAATGTTCGAATATCGGATTATAATAATACAGTTTAGAATGTTCAATGACTAAAGGCATTTTCAATAAAAATCAAAGTATAGTCAAAAGAGCATAACGCATTTTTCTCCGATGATCATTCATTTCTTTTTTATTCGTGATTCGTAAATAATCGTTATTTTTGACATATCATTTTAAATATTTTAAGAGTTAACTTTTTATTTTTTATGAAAATATTATTTTCAATTTATTTTAAATTTCGATTTTTGCATAGTTAATTAGTTTATTCTTTACATTGAGTCGAATTGAATCGTACCTTACGGCATATGACTAATATTTTATTTATACTAAAGTTTTACCGTTAATATTTATATATCACAATAACTCAAAGTGATAGTATGACCTGAGTCATACTGTACTGAGATATGTATATAAATATGAGTCATTCCGGTTCTTATAACAATTATATCATTATGTTTTTATTTTAGTGTTTAGTATGTGCATAGCTCTATTATATTTTATATTATTTTACATTTATTATTTATTTATAATATTTAATGCCATAAAACTAAAATAATTATACGATTCAACCGTTTCTATTAAGTTACCGTCGTGCTCAATACTCACACAGGTACATTATTGTGATTATTGCGTAACGGTTAAGCACGGAGTGTATCAGCATATTAAATATATTTGACCATACTGAAATTCGAGATTTCTGCTATTTTATATATATTAAGGTGTCCAATTTTAAGCACATTTTTAGAAAATGCAATTGATTGTTCCGAAGAAAATATACATGTATATATTTTTAGGTAAAAATGTTTTAAAAATTCAATAAACTTTAGTATATTTTTTTAAAGTTTGGAATAAACGCATTCTAAAATTTAACATATTATTATTTACATATTATTAGACACGTAAATTTAAGGAAAATTTTAGACAAAAAACATTTAAAATGTCAAAAATCAAAAAATAACCAATAAATTTTTAAAAAAATATTATGCATTTTACTTTTTTCCCCAAAAGTCTGCATTTAAAGGCATTTCTGCATTTTTATGGTTTTTATAAAAAATATACATGGATATTGATTATTAATATATTATTAATACATACAATTACGTATATATGTATTAACTTTTATGTAAAAATTTGTTAACTTTTTTTTTAGATTATACTTAAGCATTTTTGAGTATCTTAAAATATTTTTAGGTTTTTTAAGTAAAAATTAAAAAAAATATGGAAAAAATGAATATATTTTTTTTATTTTTAAGTTTTTTTAAATAAATATTTTTAAAAAGTGTCAAAAAAGCAATAAAAAAGCAGAAAAATACAATTTTGCATTTTTATGATTTTTTAAGCCAATGGTAGAAAAAAAAGCAGATTTAATTATAGTCCGAAACGACTTATTTTATGTCGTTATGGACACATTCTAAATATTTCTATATCTCTTATGATAAAATAAAAGCACTTTTACGTCTATAGTTATTATTTATTTTTCAATTATATAAAAAAAATTAATTCATAAAAAAATAATTTTTAATTTATATATAATAATTTTGAAATACATTAATATATGTATAATTAATATTGGTGTTTAGGTCTTAGGTCTTTAGGCTTTCGGTATTTCGTCATAGATCCATAATCCATTAGTACTTTTATAAAATATAAATTATATAATTGTCATGTAATTATGTTTTAAACTTAATACTGTATAAGTATATGTACATTTTAGACATACAATAAAAAACTCTTCTGAGAAACTACGCTTAATTTATTTTAGCACATGTTTGAAAATAAATTAAACGTAATTCTTGTGCGACCGCATGTATAAAGCACAATCATATCCCTATTCAATTACAATATATCTCTTAGAGAATTTTTTATATTGTAATTATTTAGTTCTAATTTTCATTTATATATTTTTAATTTACTTAAATAATATATATATTAAATATTATACTATACTTATATTTTTATATATAAAAAGTTTTCTTTTAAATGAAATTTAAATCATAATATATTATCATTGAATATTTTTCCATTTTATTTATACGTATAAATTAAATATATAATGAATTCATTCAGAAGCGGTATATAAAAATCTGAATAAAAATTTATTGAACGTTCATACATATCTATGAATTTCTATTATATTTTTCTGCATTCACTAAAAATTAATTAATGTCAACATTTTCATTTATGATGTATATACAATACTAAGTGTACATATGATAGTACTGTATATATATTCATGAAATGAATTTCAATTAAAATTCATTTTAGGATTTTATTTAAAATTTCAAATAAAATAGGAAATTACTTTTTATCATCAATAATTAATCATATTTTATTATTGATTAAAATTAGATCCATAATTTGAAAAATTACAAACATATAAAATATAAAAAAATTAATAACTTTTTATAACTAATAAATAAGGCCATAGTTTTGATATTCGAATCATTACTATGGCCTTATTTATTAGTTATAAAAAGTTATTAATTTTTTACTCTGATTAATCCTTAAATCAAAGATCACTATAAAAAAGTTGACGCTAAAATATTTTACGCTCAAATTTTTAATTTAATGAATGACATTTTTAGTGCATTTATATAAAAACACAATGCTTTTAAAGACTGATTCTTAAGTTCATATACATATGTATATGCAATGGTAAAATGTTATTGTTAAGAATGCGTTATATGCTCATTATAAATCAGGTGTTTTATTTATGTTATGAAATATTAATATAATTATATAATTAATAATAAATAATAAAAATATTTATATTATTTTGTGTATTACTTATTTAACATATTATAATAGTATAATTTTTACCTATAAATTATATAATTACACTAAAATTTATCAAAAAATGGCATGACCTCTCTTAAGCGGACACCTTTTTTAAGCGGATACTTAGTCTGTTGCTCATGGGTGTCCGCTTAAGAGAGGTTTCACTGCATAATCTTATATATCTTATATATTTCCTGAACAATCATATTATGTCTAAAACGTTAGTGACAAAAATTATATTATTGAGTTTATATTACCGGGATGTGACAAAAATAAGCCCCGGGGCTTCTATTTGGCATAAATTTTTTATTAGAAATTTAACTCATTTTTTAATAAATTTTTTTAATTAAACATGAAAA
>JAQIXB010000347.1:0-19268 GCA_034697405.1 Mesoplophora pulchra | reverse complement strand
TCCGTTTTGTAGAGGTTTTCCCTAATGTTAAGTCTATGGGAGGGATTCGGGCCCAATATTTCATTCCGTCTTAAGGAAGATTCATCTTGTAGAGGTTCCACTGTATATATATATAAATGTTTTATGCACGTTTTTATAGCTTAAGATACTAATACATTGTAATTTCTAATGTCCCAATTTGACAGTGACTAAATAAACTTAAGTTAAACTATGAATTTATTTAAAAATATTAATTCCAATAAATAATACAAATATGAGATATTTGCACTTTAATTTAGTAAAATTCTCATATATTTATATATATTTATAACGTTTATATGATCATTATAATTAATGAATAGAATAGGCTCAGAAACCCCGAGCCTGAGCCTGAACCTGGTGAGCTTAGGCTCAAAATTTCCGGCATCTGAGCCTGATTTTGAGCCTCTAATTTTGGATCTGAGCCTGAGCCTGAACAATAAAATATTATGCAATCACTTAATTTTTTGTTTGTATTATATTTTACAATAAATGATATTTTAACTTTTAATTTTCTAATGTACCCTTTTACTTCGATTTTGACTTTTCTTATAGCTTTAAATGTGCATATTTTAAATATGTTTAGAAAATATGCAAATAAAATGAGCACTTTAGTTTATAATATACAATAAATTTTACTATTAATGTTACCATTGTGAATGCACATCCGACATAAACATGGACTAAAAAAGGGCGTGTCAATGACATAAATATTTTTTATATTAAATCAGCGTAATAAAATTGAGGCTAAAAATAAGGTAAATTGGTATACAGTACGTTCAGACTTAAGGTTTACTCAGTACAGGCGCCAGTGCGTTGTTTGTTTATAATGATTTCGCATATAATAGCACTGGCGCCCGTACTGAGTAAACCTTAAGTCTGAACGTATTGTATACAGTGATTATACAATAGATATATATTTAATATAACATTATAATATTTATGTTAATTATATACATTTAACAGTTGCAATACATAAATATAATAAAATGTAATTTCATATCCTGTAATTTGATTAAATTAAAATATAAAAATTATACATTATTTTATTTTTTGTCTCAAATTTTATATTTTTCAGGCTCAAGAGGCTCAATAGTATCGAGCCTGAGCCTGCTGAGCCTAGGCTCAGAAACCTTCGAGCCTGAGCCTCCAGGCTCAGGCTCATGTTTCTCTATTCTTTAATTATAATGATGCATTGGATCATAGTGTGAGAATTGCATAAAACAAAGCATATAAATCTATTTACAGAGAAATATACAGCTGTGTATTGCTTTATTTATGTACAATTCTTATACTATGATCCTATGCATTTCTGTAACATATTCAATTGTAAAATATTTGTTCCTTTAATTTACAGAAATTTTTTTATTGAATTTTCATTTAACGCATTTTTATATTAAAAATAATTTTAATAATTTATTTTTATAATAATTAATAATAAAAATAAATTATGTTTCAATATCATAAATTATATGTGAAAAATTATTATTTTTAAACAAATTACAGATATAAAAAGAAATAAAAATTACAATATATTTAAATAAAACAAATAAATAATATTATAAAATAATATATTTTTTAAAAAATTAATATATATTTACATTTAAAACATACATTAATATATCATTTTTATAAAGAGACAAAAGCATTGAAATGATGAAATATTTTATCATTTATATGTTATCAGTGTATATATTAATATATATTAATATATATTCTGTTCTTACTATACATATATGTTATATATAACATATTACCCTTTTACTTCATTTATATGCCCGTTCTTATATCATGAGATGAGCACATTTTAATATATAAAAATACATAACAAAAGAAAAAAGGGGCTTATATCTGGAGATGGTTTAAGTGTAGAATATGTGCACATTTTATAATCGACATTTTTACCATTTTCAATGCTTTAATTAGGTTGGGTTAGGTTAGGATAGGTTAGGTTGGGTTTTGGAACTACGGGCCATAGGATTCTGTATCCTCCTTTTTACTTTAAGAATTTTAGTATGACAAAAGTCTATATTTTTACTATGTTGGGTTAGGTTAGGTTTTGTTTTAACTGCGGCTGTATCCGCATTTTTACCGTAATATTTCGAAATGTGTCCGATATAACTGCACTCATTCCCTGGAGATATAAGATCTTTTGAATTTGCCCTTTGTTTTAAGATCTGTGTAAAATGTGAGGTCAAAGGGTATATGTATTTGTTTGACAGTGACATACTATAGTATAAACGCTGTAATATAATATATTATATAATATGATATATTTATATTCATATATTTTTATATGAATATAATATAAGGATTTTGACACAAAATTTTATCATATATTATATTATAATATATTATATTATTATATATTAATATATATTATTTTTATAAATAAATCAATGATTTAATGAATGAATGAATAAAATATATTTAAATATATTAATATATTTTGTTTATGAATAGAATATAATAAATATTAATTTTTAAACATTATAATTATATATATTTTATAATATAATATATATTATTATATGTTTATCATTAGTCTCATTCATTTGAATTTTCTAAAAATAATAAAATATTTATTCATTTAATAATTATAATAATAAAATTTATGAATTTAAATATTTTATAATTAATTCATTTATACACTTTTTTCGCGATTTTAAAAATATAATAAAATTAATTTCAAATAATATTTGAGTCTTAAAATGAAAAAATGTTTTTCGCATATTTTTGTACATCATCTTTATTCGAATTCTGTAATATGCGCATAAATTATCGAAAATCCTAATTATAAATTATAAAAATAAGAAATTTTAGGAATTTTCTTATGCATACAAAAGTATATGGTCATTGAAACAGTAACACTTTTAAATGAATCACACGATACATAAAAGTGTCGCGCGCATTTACCATTTACCGTATCAAATACCTTTTACATCACATTTTAAAGAAAGTACTTATAGACTGAGGTAAATAGTTTTATAGTTTAAGTCTTATATTATATCGATCAAAATTTATTTCGCATTAATTATTAATTAAATAAATTAATAAATGAAATAATTAAATTCTTCATTTACATTATGAGTTTCAGTTTCCGTTTTATCATTAATATTATCATCATAATTAATATCGTTATTAATTATCATGACATTATTATGATTAAAATGCCATTTTAATATTGTCATATAATACAGTGTGTTAACGATTTTCAATTTATTAGTTATGTTTATATAATTGTCAATGAAAATTTCGATATAAAAATCGATAATTCACTGTAAAAATATATTATTAATATAAACATTTAAAATTAATTAAAATTAATTACAATTATGATAATTGCGATCATCATTATATAAAACATGCTGTGCTCACTTCAAATATGCCATTTTTCACTTAAGTCATAGGGTCAAAAATATAATATCTTTAATTTTATTTTTAATATTTTAGAACTTTATGTAAACTATGGTTTAATATGAAATTTTGCCTTTGAATATTTAGAAAATTAAATATAAAATATATTATATATACATATACATATGTAATGAATTATATCCAAAAATATGTGATAATTTTAAAAATGTTAAAAATTACATTTAATAAATATGCATTTAAATTTACATAATAATTTAAATGCTGACATTTAATAAATGAAAAAATATATATTCATATTTTTAATTAATTTTTTTCAATTCTCAAATGAATTATAAATATAAAATATAATATATTATATAATATGATATATAATGTGAATTTATATGCACATAAAAGAAATTTTAATGATGAACTTACACAATATGAGAGGTTAAACTGTATAAGAATATGACACCATTAAATAGAAAATGTATTTTAAAATATATTATTATATAAAATATATATGTATATATAATAAGAGGTGAGACATTAAATAGTACTGTATCTATGAATAGTATACATAAGTATATAATGATGATTCAATTCATTTTAAAGATTTAAAAATTTTTCACATTTTTTATTCACAAAAAAATGCGAACATTTTTCATTATGAATAAAATATATATAAAAATTTTCCGCACATATTTTTCGATGAAAAAAATTTATTTTTAAAAAAAAATTCTTTTGAAAAATGAACACAATAATCATATGAAAAAATTTTCTCTGTGAATGTATTGTTGCACTTTGATACAACAATAGTATACTTTTAATATAAATATGTTTCTATTTATATATTTTTGTATTACTGAATATTGTGGTAAAAAAACTGTAATAATTTTTTAAAATTATTCGTTTCATAATAAATAATCGTTTCTTTAATATCATACATAACAATTATAATATATTCTAAATTCACGCTTTAATTAAAAATATAAATATATATTTTAAATATTTTATTATAAATAATATATTCAAAATTCGTACATTAATGAAAGAACAGCTTAAATTTAAAAATTTAATTTTTTAAAAAATATTTTTTAAATTTTAATTAATTGTTATATTTATACAATGGACGAATCTGATTTATCATTATCTATATCCTTAAATAATACTGAAATTAAAATAAATGAAAAATGTGAAAATAATGAAAAAAATGAAAGTGATAAATTCATGGTAAAAACCGATCATGATAATGATAATGATCATAATGCTAAAGATATGGAAATTTTTAAAAATATGAATAAAAATGAAAAATTTGAAAATTATCAATTATCTATTGTCAATGAAAATGAAAGTATTGTCAATGAAAATGAGAGTATCGTCAATGAAAGTGAATTTAATGATATTCAAATGTTAAAAGAAATGAATAAAGAATTAGATAATAATACATATCTAAAAGAACTGAGAACGAATATAGAATCACGATATAAAAGCATTGATCTCATTAATGATATATTAATTGATATGAAAAATTTTATTGAAAATATTAAAAAATTAATTCAAAAATATGAAAATTTAAAAGAAATGAATAATAATATTGATAATAATGAGGATGTAATCAATGAATATAATATGCGATTAAAAAATCTAAGAATATTAATTGACATTTATAATGTAATTTTTAATGAAAAAAATAGCGTATTAAAAGAAATGGAAAATTCATTAAAATTAGATTATGATCTTTTAAAAAGTGAGGAATTAAAATTAAAAGAAATAAATAAAAATAAAGTCAAAATTTTAAAATTAAAGTTTACTTTTATTAAAAATTTTAATGAATACGAAAATAATTTGAAAACATTGAGAAAAAATGAGAAAATTTTATGCGAATTATGCTTAAAATGTAAATTTCAATTAAAAGAACTAAAAATTTTAAAAGAAATGAATAATAAAATATTAAAATTAAATTATAATAATGATAATGAATTTAAAGAATTGAATAATTCATTGGATATTATTAACAAAGAAATGTACATATGTAATGCTCAATTAAAAGAAATGAATAATTTTAAAACGATTATCATTAATGATATTAAAATGTATGAATTTTATTTAAAAGAAATGAGAATCGAAATTAAAAAATTTTAAAATTAAAAATTAAAATAATAAAAATTCAAATGTTAAATTTAATTAAATTTATATAAAAAATGTTAATGTTCAAAATTTTTTTAGTTAATTTAAAATTATATAATTTTATATTAAAATTAATTCATAATAAAATATTAAAAATAAATAATCATTTAATTATTGTGCTGAAATTAAAATATATGGAAAATCAAAAAATAAATGGAAAAATATATAAACGACAAAATTTGTGGTAAAATAAGATAATGATCATGATCGTCATTATCATTATGTGTATAATAATGGTCAATCGAAATGAACGTAAATGGTCAATGAAAAGAGATATAAAAATGTCAATAAAAACAAATGTCACCACAATAGGGTTAATCACTATAAAAAAATATTAATAAAAAATTAATAATTTATTTAAAATTAAATTTAAAAATCATTTTAGTAATATTCACATATAAATATGTGAATAATATAAATTATCATTATCGTGATAATAAAAAATTTTATTATAAATAAAAATGCGTTAAATTAATATTAAATTATATTTAAGCATTTTATTTAATATTACCTCAATTTTAGACTGTGTTAAAATGAGAAATTAAAGTCTTATATCTCGAGATATGTAATTTTTTTCTTTGAATATTACTAAAATGTGACCATACTGAGCTATAAGATTGTTGCTAAAAAGTGAGGTAAAAGGGTACATATAACAACTGAGTATATGAATATAAAATATATGTAATATTATGTTTATATAATTTTTTTATATCATAAATAATATAATAAAATATAATAAAAAAGCGTTTACTAATATCGGATGTCATTAAAGAGTTTACAATGCGTATATATAGAATGATACAGTGAAACCTTTTAATATTGAACATTATGATTTAATATAATGCAAAAGCATTGAATAATAAATGTTTATTAATTTAGAGGTTTTATTGTATGCGTATTTACCATAATAATATTGTGCTCAATTTTTACATATCAATATCATCAATATATACATCAAAAGTACGGTTTTACCTCAAATTATAAGCATTAAAACTGTCGTTTTATATTATAAATTTTATTATTAAATCCTCAGGATATAAGTGATGTTATTTAATCTTTGTTTATTTAATCGTTTATATTTTATTTAATTTATTTTAATTAAACTCTAGATATAAGTGCATATTTTGAAAAGTAAATGTGTATACTTTCATCAAAAGTAAATATGGGTCTATTACTAGATATATTACTAGATATATTACTAGTATATTGCACCTAAAGGCATAATGAAAAAAATATTTTTTTTACTAAATTCTGCGGTAAAAGTTAACTATGACCATAGTATATAATACTAATTTCACAATAAATAGTATCATACCATAAATACTAATACTATGTATTGGTAGTGGTACTAGTAGTAGCACTAGTACTAAACACTAAAATATCATAGTATAATATAATAGTGTATTACTATTACCATCATCATCATCATCAGAATCAGCATCATCAATAATATAATAGAAAAAAAGTGAGTCTCAAAATGCTAGTACATGATGTTATAGTATATACGCTACACTTTTACCTCTCATTGTAAACATGATCTTATAGCCTGAGATAAGTACATTTTGAAATATATTCTCAAAAAAATATGCATAAAGAAAGTAAAATTAAGTGAATATTATATCCCGGGATATAAGACCTTTGCATGTTTATTCTTTAATATAAATTTGGGTCTAAAAAGTAAAGTCATACGGTATAATAGTGTATGGTACTAGTATCAGTACGTATACTATCACTATCGATAAATAAATAATGAATAAATACACGAAAATAGTGTCGGAAATAGTAAATTATCAGAGCCTTAATTTACTATTTAATATCATTATTTTCACATTAAATCATTAAATATAAAATATTTATTTTTTATAAAAAAAAATTTTATTTTTTAAAATAATAAATGATAAATGATAAAATAATTGAATATTAAATTAAAAATAACATATGATATAAGATAAGTCTTAAAAAATTTATGATTTATTTTATAAAAAATTAATTATTAAATTTAATTTAAAAATATATTTTATAAAAATTAATACTTTTTTGTGAATATATAGACAGTTTTCAGGGAATTTTTAAATAATTCCCGATTTTTCCGATTTTTAAAAATAATCCCAAAAATGTCACATCATTGTATTTAACGTATGCGCATACATTTAATTTAAAAGTAATATTTTCACATATGCAAACATACATGTAAATAATTAAAAAATACAGTAAAACCTCTCATTTACGTATACTAACGATATGTGACATGATAATTGTTTTCAATTTTAATCAAATTCAAATGGTAATGTAAAAGAAAAGGTACATATATACATGTTAATAATGTAAAACTTTATAAAAGTTAATTCCTTAAATTTTTCTTTAAATAAAAATATATTATCGAATAAATAACTAAAAATACTCGTGATATAAGCGCGAAAACATAATTTTAATGTCGAAAAAATGCCATTATAATTGAGGTAAAAGGGTATATATTTATAGAATATAATTTCGTACTATTCACTGATAAAATACAATGAAATGAATGCCCAAAAAAATTTAGGTCCAATCAAATGAGAGACCATCATTTGGGAAAAGAATATAAAGATAAAGATAAAGTAATAGTATGTAATACTAAAGTATAGTAACTATTACTAGTTCTAGTACTAGAAGTAGTACTAGTATCACACTACTATCACTAGTAATAGCTATGGGTAATAGTAATAGTAATGGGCATGAGTGTTTTTTTGGCGGCACTGATTCTTCTCTTAAAAGAAGTTCCATGCGTATGGGACAATGGGAATAAACCCATTCCATCACATTATACTCCCATAGGGACTAGTGCTAGAACCAGTGCTAGTATTAGTACCAGTATTAGTATATGTACCATGATACTAGTAAATGTAAGAGTTTTTCTTTAAGAAAGAATGGACCATATATATGTATATATATGTATATTGGGAACTTATATATTATATAATGCTAAATATACACTATTATATTACACTAATACTAGTACTGGAATACTAGCACTAGCTTAGCTTAAGCAAAGTAAATGTGAGAGTATTCTTAGATCTAACTACTAAAAAGTGTATGAACGATTGTAATATACACTGTATATATATAGACTTTGTATTGTATTACATAGAAAATAAAAAATATTACAATATACTAGCACTAGTATGTACTAGTTTTTTGTTAAAGTATATAGAAGAGAATGGTCAATGTATGTATCCTTATGATATGCTTTGTATGGATCTATCTTTGTATGTGTAGTGGACTTATTGCTAAAGTTGTACGTACTAGTGCTAGTACTGGTGTTTGTACTAGTACGTACTAGACTCAAATCGATTATATATAAATGTATTTTATAATAAAATAAAATTTTATATTATAATGTAATATTTTTTATATGATTATATATATATATTAAAATTATTTAATATATATTCAGTGAAAGTATATATTTATTATTTTTTTAAAGAAAAATTTAAATTTTAATATAAAAATATAAAATTATAATTTTTATAATTTATATTTATAATTTATAATATAAAAATA
Source organism: Mesoplophora pulchra (assembly GCA_034697405.1). NCBI lineage: Eukaryota > Metazoa > Arthropoda > Arachnida > Sarcoptiformes > Mesoplophoridae > Mesoplophora > Mesoplophora pulchra. The sequence continues at coordinate 10,163 of JAQIXB010000347.1, read as the reverse complement.
TATATGATAATTATATACATTTAAATATTTATATTATAAATTTTTTATATTTTCACATTATTAAAACATATCAAAAGTCAAATATTTAATTATATTAAAAATATAAAAATATATATTAAAATATTATATTAAAAATATTAAATAATATATACACATTGTGATATGATATGACAATTATTAATTTAATAATATATTAGACAGTACTAGTAGAGTACTAGTCACAAGTCACTAATGTAATTAGTGAGGGAAACTATGGGAAAATCTCATTTTCTATATTTAGTAATAATTTCCAAATCATAAGAATCTTTATTATAACATTCCCGACCTTTTCCATCATTAAATATTAGTAAAAGTTTCTAACTAAATATGTATATTAATAGTATATGTATACTAAATATTAGTAAAGCTCTGAGAATCGGGGAATTCTAAATATCGTGGGAATCGTGGGAAATTCAATAGAATTGGGAAATTCAAACGCTTTTAAAAATATTCCATAAATTCCAATCTTAGAATTTACTAAATTAATCTGATATTTTCATTTATTTATTTGCACTTTTCTTATATTTGTCTTTTAACATTCCCAAGAATTTTCTGTCTCTAAAAATATAAGAATTTTATCACACTATCATAGTATACAACCATAGTATACTATGATAGTATATTTATCTATACTATGTATTGATATAGTAATTTAATAATACTAAAGAATTAGTAAATATCAATCAATAAATTTTGTGTGTCACATTCACACATATCCTGAGTTATAATGTTAGTATAAAGTGAAAGTGAATGTAATGTATATATACATAAAGTAATTGTATACTAAACTCATAGCGTTATGATATAGTCATAGTATAATTTAGTACAGTTGACACACTATAAAAATAGTACAGTAAAACCTCAATATAACAAACACTATGTAAATATTCATTATTTACTTATATCCATACGCAAATTCAAATACAATTTTTATTCATTTTATAAATTTAATTATTTTAACGTATATTTTAATTTTTTTTAAATTTTAACGTTATATATTATTTAATAATTTTAAAATAATAAATATAAATTATAAAATAATATAATTTTTTGATTTAAAACTGTGTATTTAATTAAAATTATATATATATATAATTTTTCACATCTCTTAACATTTAATGAATATTTCATCTTTATTTATATATTGAAATATAATATGATAAAAGTATAAAATAAATTTCCATATGTTATTAACAGACATTTTTTGCAAAAATTTTAAAAAATATATAAATTAATTAATAATAAATAAATGTATAATTTTAGTTATAATCGTGATCGGTCATTATTTTATGATATATTAAAATTGTGCCGTTAATACCCATCATAAGAAAATGTCGCGACGATCGTCATCACCGTACAAATTCAAGTCAATGCTGTGGTAATGAATGCAGAGAATTATAATATACCCTTTTACCTCTCATTTTAGAACCGGTCTTATAGCGCGAGGTTAAAGTGCAGGGTCTTATACTCATTGGGTATCTATGCTCTTTGGGTATTTTTTTTAAAAAATCAAATAATTTTATTTTTACATAAAAAGTTTAAATTTTAAAAAAATGATTTTATTTATAAAAAAAATTTATTTAATTTATTATTTAAAAATTGCGCCTATTATTGTCACACGCCTAATATAATAGTGCTATAAAACTGGGTCTAAAATGTGAGGTGTGTTTTAACAATTATACAGTATGTTTGGTCTAAAGGTATCATTGATGTGTAAAATAATGCCTATGTGTGCATAGGCATTATTTATGCATTATTTATTAACATGTACATATGTTAAGAATAATAAAATATGCATTATTCTGCGCATCAATGATACCTTTAAACCAAACATACTGTATTAATCATTTTTTAATTATAAATATATTTTTATTAAAAATATATTACTGTTTCTTTATGGCATGGATCTATGTTAATTAAGAAAATTTATTAATTTATTTTAAAAATGTATTTATTAAATTTATATTTAATTGGATTATGTTTATATATTTAGGTTATACTGTATGCTGTATAGGTGTATACTGATTCAAGTGCCGAGAGAAATAACGGGAAAACCATTAAATCATATAAATAATCAAAATTCAAATTTTAATTAATTTTTAATTTTTATTTATTTAATTTTTTATTTATAAAATTTTATTATATATGAATATTTAAAAATTTTTAATTTATATTTTATTTATAAAATAATTATTTTAATATACAATTTTAACATTTACTGTATTTATGTATGAATTTTTTATGTATTATGTGAATATCCATTATTATTATTTACTTATATTCATGTGCAAATTTCAATACAATTTATATTCATGGCCCTAACTCTTACTGTAATGTTTTGTTAATGCATTTCCTACGTTATAAAAAGGTTTGTGCTTAACGAGGTTTCCCTGTATATTTATATGTATACTAAAGCATAGTTTAAGGATACTATACATGTATTAAACTAATGATGATGATGATGGTGCTATTCTTTTCCTTCTGTCGGTAGCATTTCCTTTAAGAGGCGGATTCCGGACACATTTATTGGCACATCACATGACACTATGTGTACACACACAGACTGACATTTACTGGAACGTACTAGTACTAGAGTATACTAAATGCTATTATATATATATATATATATATATATATATATATAATTAATACTGTATATAGAAAAATGTGTGTCAAAGAAAATAGAGAAAAATGATCTGTTATACGATTGTGGATATACGATGGTATCACATTCAAAGATAATTATCATTTGGACATAGTACACTATATACTAGAAACTAATACACAATAGAATTAAATAGTCTATTGACAATAGTATATATACCATAGTGTATACTAATACTAGTCTATCATATAATATAATAAACTTTGTCTTTGACTATGACTATTTACTAGTAAATGAATGGATTTTGATGTGAACACCTCTTTCTATCATTAAACCATAGCCTTTAGGCATAGCATAAGAAAAGATAACTAAAGATAAACTTAAAATTAGTATAATCATTAGCATTAGCATCAGCATCAACTTTAAGATCATCATTATCTTCATTATCATGAAATAGTGAATGTATACTAAAATATGATCATAGGTATAATATATACTAAACATATACTAAAAGAATAGCATAGTGTCAGCATTTAAATGTATTATAAAATTATTTTGGATCTAATATTAAACATCAATAAATTTAAAGACTAAAGATATAATGACAATAAAAATACTATGGATAAAAGTAAGTAAAGCATATAATGGAATAAACTAGTAATATATAATAGCATATATCGATAGAAAATAACTACAGTAAAGTTTTTAATAACTTAAATACTTTGAACATTTATTAGAAGTTTTACGGTATTTAACTTTAATAGCGTATTTGAACTATAAACTAACTATAGTTAAACTAAAGTCAAAGTCAAAGTCAAAAGTAAAACTAAAATTAAATAAAATAAAAGTTTATAGCGTCATATGACACTATAATTGAAATATATATATACATACCCATTTACCTCATTTTTATATATAAATTTATAAAAAGTGATCTTATATCATAATAAAAATAAAAAATTGAATAAAATTCTTTCATTAATTTTCATTTAACAATACTAGTACATATTCTAGTAATTTTTATTTCCCAAACTATAAGACCAAAAATGCAAAAAATGAGAGGTAAAAGGGTATTTAATAGAAAAATATAAAATATATTTAAAGAAAAAATTTTCAAATTCACTAAGAAAAAAGTGGAATAGTAAATAATACAGTATATAATGTACTAGTACATATACTATTATATTATATACTAAACTATAGTTTAAGTGTATGTTTATTTAAAGGACAAAAAATGTATTACGATGGACTTTTTTAAAATTTAATATTTATTTTATTATTTAAACTTTAAAGAGACTTTCTTTTTATTTTTTATTTTTTATGCTATAGTATAGTACCATTACTAGTACTAGTACTAATACTAGTGCTAATAATACTAAAAAATACTAGCACTACTATGTATACTAAAATTGTAAGTTTATCTTAAAATATCAAATATATGCACAAAAAAGTATTATTTATATATATTTTTATATATTAAATATGTATGTTTTATTTTTTTAAAAAAATATATACTAAAATTTTGGTACGTTTACTTTAATATTTACTATTATCTGATACTAGTATCTAATATTAGTGTCTAATGTATACAATACAATTGTGTACTTAAAATTCGGAAATAATTTTTTTTACCGTAAAAAAGTGCCGAATAAACGTTATGACACTGTATATACAGTGTGATGACGATATATAAATATAATATTTATATATGTGTAAAGCCATAGTACCCTTTTACCTCACTTTATAGTACACCTTTTCTTAGAGTGAAAGCTTAACACAAAATAGATTATACCTTAGGTAATAATAGCTCTATTCTTTGAGCTCTTATGTTTTGTATATATATTTTCTATATCTTAATATGTGAGTTTATCTCATGCTATAAGAGCGTTTGTAAAAAGTGAGGTCAAAAGGTTTTTGTACTCATATCAGTCATATCATAGTATTAAATATATTTACAAAATTTATATTATTCATTCACTCACTTTTTCAAAGTTTAAAATAAAATAAAAGTTTTGAAATTTATTTATTAAAAATAAAATTTTATATATACCCTTTTACCTCACATAATAATGTGCATTTATATAGTATGTCATTTACGGGGATCTTATAGCTCGAGATTTAAAGCATTATTTTCTATGTATTGACATTTTACATTCATTTTTGTCTGTGATATTAATATAATATTTTGTGCAATAATTATGCACATATAAAATGCACTTAAAAATGAGGTAAAACAGTAGTTTTTTGAGTATAGTAAAAGATTTTAGAATCTTTTTATAGAAAATTTATATGTTAAATATATATACACATATATATTATTATACATATATATTATATATATATATATATATACATATATTTTATATGTCAATATACAGTAAAACCTCTACAATACGGACAGTGTCAAATACAGTATTTCATTGCGTTTTAAAGAAGTTTTCGTTTTGTAGAGGTTCATATGTTTGTATAATCAAAAAATTTAAATTTTAATATTATTTTAATATTTAGTTTCATTTTATGATTCAAATTAATTTTTATCATAATTTTTGCGTTTTTTATAAAAATTTTAATAATTTTTACAGACGTAAATGAAACACTTTTTTGTAGAAAATTTGCAGGACATTTTTCCATTATGTTTAGTTAATTTAATTAAAATAATAAATAAATAAATAATTTATGCATTAACATTTATATTATTTAAAAATATTGAGTGAAATTTTAAATTTTAAATTCGTTTGAAAGGCTCTGCTCATACTGTGTTTTCGAAAAAATGTTCGTTTTCGTCTTTTTGTAGTCGTACTGTATATACGTACACTTATTTTACGGATTTATTATTTTATTATAAAAAATTAAAATTTTAAAATATAATTAAATATATTAAAATATTAATGTACATATTTACATCTCATAAAAAATCATCATTATATCGCGAGTATTTTTACGCATATTTCATTATAAAATAATATATTAAATAAATAAAAGATGTTTAATATCTCGAGATATAAGTCATATTTTAAGAGAAATTTATTTCTTTTGAATATTATGAGAGGTAAAAGGGTATTTTAATATAAAATTCGTGAAACAATTGTATTAAACGTATACATATATGTATTATAATGTAATATACGCGCGTATAATATTAATATGAAAAAAATATATATGTATATATTGATATATATCCATAGTATAACCAAATAAAGGCAATACTATTGTGTAGCATATACTAGCATTAGTATATTCAGTGTGTACTATAAAAAAATAGCACTAAAAAGTCAATTGGATTTTTGAGAATTCAGAAACAAATTCTCAAATGATTTGAAACTGCGAAAGAGATATTTATTTCCCTAAAGAATTAGGGAGTAACGGATTTTTCTCCCCTTTAAAAGTACCAATACTATAGTATCAGACACTAGTATTAGTGTGTTACACATTTACCCCTCTTTTTATACAAATACTATCATAGTGCAAAGGGTCTTATATCTCGGGATATAACATCCAATTTCATTTATTTCTCCCATTCTTTTGCCTGTTTTTTAATCACATTTCAAAATGTTCTCACCTCACGATATAAGACTCAATTTAAAAAGAGGGGCGAAGGGGTAGCATCATCTATTTATACTATTATAGTATCAGAAATACTATTTTACCCCATTTTTAAAACATGATCTTATAACTGAGGATAAATGCATTTTGAGATATACGAAAGAAACAATGCAAAAGTAAAGGAAAATGTCATTAATATCACGCCTAAAAAACCCTCCTTTTGCTAACCCCGGGCTATAAGATCCGGTATTAAACGTGAGGTAAAACGGTATTATATTATGCAATACTATTTTATTTTAAACGTATATTTTAAAATTTGTTCGTCTTTCTTTTTCGCTAGTATATTTTTAACTAGTATCTTTTTAATTACCCATTTACCTCACTTTTTGGTCCCATTAAAGTGTAATATTAGCAAAAGTGTTATATAAATCTCAGGGCATAAGACTTTTTCATGTTTCAAATGATGCAAAAAGTTTATTTAAAAGAACTCAATTAACGTTTTTCTCGTGATATAAGAGCGTTTTTAAAGCATGTGATGTGAATGGGTAAATGTACTATGTTCACTTTTATTTTACTATTTCTTTTCTCTACTTTTTTGTGCTAAATTAAAAAACGTAAAATTTATATTAACTAGCAAATAATAAAATAGCGAGAAGGAAATTTATTTACTTATTATTATTATACAGTAATACATGTACTAGTATACACGTATACTTGTATTAGTATTACATATTAACTAGTTTATAATACTAATACATAGGGTTACATATGTTAATATATTGTATAATATAAAATAAAATAAAGTAAAATACTGTTTTATTATTATTTTCTTACTATTAATATGTATACTAAAAATAGTATATGTATATTTTAATCGAATATACATATCTACTAGTATAATACTAGTATAATATTAGTATAATATTAGTATACATGGATATATTTATAATATAACATATAAATTAGAAATAATAAGAAAAATCTAATTATTTAAAGCGCACTGTGATTAATTAATAAAGTGTATACGACTATTACATAGTAATGTAAAATAGCAAATAAACTATAGTATGTACTTAATGCATTAACTAATATTAGTACACTCACTATTTATAGTAAGAAAAAATTAAATTTTAAAATTTATTTTTTTAATTAAAATATTTTTATATAATTAATAATAATATATTCTTTTTGGGTATAAAATATATAAATATATTCAAAATAATCAACTATATAATACTAGTTTATATCAGCATATACGAGTACAATACTAGTTTATATTATTATATACAGTAAAACTTCTTCATAGTCGAATGCTATTTTACAATAACTAAAATATTTAATGAATAATTTTCGTATTTTAATATGAGTAAATTTATACGCATTAATTTAATAATCATTGAATCGAATCTCTTATAACGTGAGGTAAATATTTGAGTCTTAATTCAATTACAATAATATACATACCTTTTTCTATGATGAGCTTTATAAACATATCACTAATTTAATGCATAATAAATCACTTTATAAGACCTTTACTAAAATGTGAGGTAAACTGTTATTATAATAATTTAATAAAAAAAATTATTTGTACATTGAAACCTCTGCACATCGGAAACTATTTTCAAATGAACACATTTAAAATTTTTTAATACATTAAAATATACCTTAAAAGACACTTTTCTGCAATGCATATGCATATTATGCATATTATTGTATATGATTTTATATTTAAAAAAATATTAAATTTATATTATTAATACATAATTTCCTCAAAATATAAGAACGGATAAAAGTTCCTTTAAAAGATGTATATTTCAAAATGAATTCTCTGTAAAAGTTTATTGTAACGATAATCTATGAAAGACTATTAAATGTGTTTTTCAATCTTAAGGCTTCTGCAGTGCAGAGGTTGCACTTTACATATTAACATAGACTTTTGAGGTAATAGGGTATTAATATAATTTTATTATATTCTTAATAGAGACGTCTACAAATAACTTTTATTTAATATAAGAAAAAAATTAAATATGCCACTATGTTATCCGTTTTGTAGATGTTTGACTGTATATACATTAATATATAAATATATTTATATATTCATATGATATTTTATTATATAATACACGGGGGCATAAAATGCTATATTTTAGTATATACTTTTTACTATTACTTTAGTATCAATTTTAAAATTGAGATTTAAATTTAAATCATATGATCACAGGTGAATCTTTTCTAAAAAAATAAATATATATTATTAAAGTACAGGAAAACCTTTAAAATAATGCCCATTATAATAATTAAATATTTTATTGCATAAAATTTATAAATATTTTTTAATTATTAAATATTTGTTTAAAAAACCATGCTTTAAATGCAGTAAAACATTTCATAATTATTTTTAATGTACAGTTATACCTTAAAATTATGTAATTTATGATTAATTTATTTATATATTTTTTTAATAAAATATATATTTTAAAATAAATTCATGCGCATTATAAAATAAAAACACAATATTTAACTCAATATTATTTCAGTACAGTGTAATCTTTAAAATTAATTTTTTTTGAAATATAAAAATAAATAAATAAATCTTACTATAGATGTGTGACAAAAAATGCTGACTTTAAACAAATGACGGACAAATTCAATACTCAGTCCTAATATAATGTCATCAAATGACAGATGTGATAATTTTGAAAATAAATTTTAAATAAAAATATATTTTAAATAAAATTTAATTTTAAAATTTTTATAATTATAATTGTAAATCATAATAATTGTAATTCATAATAAAATTAATAATTTTTAAATTTTATTAATTTATATATTTATAAATAAATATATTTAATAAATATATAATAATATGTGACAATAAAAATAATAAAATTTTATCGATGGTGACACATAACGTAAAATTTCTTATGAATATATTGATATATATTATTTATATATAAATCTATACATATGTATATAAATATATTAAATACTCTTTTACCTCAATTTTTTGATATATTCACCGTTATATCGAAAATGGCAAAACATACATTTTTTAATACTTTAAAACCTCAGGATATGTGTGTACATATTTTTTTAAATATACTTTCATTATTATCAAAATGAGAGGTAAATGTGTATTTAATAAAATGTCAAAAAAGAAACAAATATTAAACATTTTAACCTCAATTTTTTAAAGATCTTATAACATGAGGTAAATATATGTTTACAAAAAGTTTTTATTTTAAAATATTTATTTGAAATTAGAGCTTATATCTCGAGGTATATGATTACTAATAATGCACATATTGAATGTGATTCAATGTGTATGTTTATGAGATGTAAACGGGTATTTTATTCGAAAGAAATTTATTTATATATAAAAATCTAAATGTAAATGTTAAAAATTTAAAACTAAAATCGAATCAAAAATTTTATTTTATATTTTATTTTATGATGAAAAAAGTGCGCATTTTTTTCACATTTAAAATAAAAATGAATCATATTTTTTGAATTTTAAATTTTTTTTATTATGAAATTTTAAAATTTAAAATTTAAAACACAAAAAATTTAAAATAAAATTTAAAATAATAATTCACAATTCAATTCTTTTGTCTTTTTTATTATTTCGAAAAATTCGTGTCAATCATTTTTATACATAAATATATATGGACATTGATTAAGCATATGCTTTTTCTGCGTTTTTGTTTATTTCAGCATTTTATAGTGCTTTTTTTTGGAATTTTAGGAATTATAAAAACATTTATAAATAACGTGGTCACTATTTGAATTTAGACAATAATTTCGATATTACTAAATATTTAATTAAATAAAAAATTATAACAAATAATATATCAAAAGAAAGAGTAATTATCAGAGATTTAAAATTATATTCATTTTTTATTAAAATCATAATAAAAACGAAAATATGAGCTAAAGACTGAAACGACTCAAAAATTGTTCTGTGCAATTCTATAAC
>JAQIXB010000346.1:0-19303 GCA_034697405.1 Mesoplophora pulchra | reverse complement strand
CCGTGTCCTAAGGGACGAATAGAGGGCTATGGCATGGCCTGAGGGGCAGTTCCTCAGGCGCTAAACATAGACTTTCTTATATCAGTACTTAATATTAGCATTATTCTATTCAAATGCAATGACAGTGTTTTGCATGTGTTAAGAGATTGGAATTTTTTTTAAAAATATCTTTATTAATGTTAACATACATCACTATTAGTTTTGGAAAGTTTAAGAACAAAATATAATTATATTTGTAATTTCTATAAATTAATTATTTTTTAATTAATGACTTAAATTTGTATTTAAATAAATTATTAAAATCATTAAAATAAAAGTTTTTATAAAAGTAATTAACAGTATTATAAAGTATTAGATAATTATGTGTGTAATAATTACAGTGAATTATCATTGAGTTTTTCCTTAATATTCAGATCATATTAATATGTGCATTGTTTTATTTCCCTTTAATTTTTACTTTAATTTTAATTTAATTTAATTTTTAAATTTAATTCAAAACTTTTATTTAAAAATACGCGAAACTAAAACCCGACATTATTAATGAATGATCCCAAAACGCACGCCGTTTCCTTTTTCCATTTTTATTATTCATTCGCATTAAATTTATTAAATGAATGAATTTAATTTATAAATAAAATTCATAATTAAATTAATTATAAAAATTATAAATATTTTTAAATATTATCATATTTAATATTTAAATTTTATTAATTTTATTGATTATTAATTAATCCAAAAATGACTAACAATACACAAACAGAGGCGTTAAAACATGAGAACGATAAAAATGAAGAAAATGGTAATGAATAAATTATTTATTTATTTATAAATATATAAATATTAATTTTAAATATAATTTTAATGATATAATGAATGGATTAGGATCGGGATCAGCGACAGATACAGATTCCGATGGTGGTGATTCCGATGATGTCCCCGATTTAGTGGATAATGCGGGTGCGGATAAAGATAAAGGCACAGGTCAAATAGGATCGGGTGCGGGCGGACTGTTCGAGGATGGTCTCGTGTCTAAAGCTAAACAATCGCGGAGTGAAAAGAAAGCCCGAAAAGTGATGTCCAAATTGGGACTAAAGCAAGTGACGGGTGTCAATAGAGTGGCGATTCGCAAATCGAAGAATATCCTTTTTGTGATTAATAAACCCGACGTTTACAAATCACCCGCGAGTGATACATACATCGTCTTCGGAGAGGCGAAAATCGAAGATCTCTCACAAAAGGCACAAATGGCTGCGGCCGAAAAATTCAAAGCGCCCGACGGTGGTCCCGGATCAGGTCTCGGACCTGATACCGGTGTTCCCGGAACTGTTAATCCCACGGCGACATCGGCACCGATCGCCGAAGAATCGGAAGATGATGAAGACATTGACGAAAGTGGTGTCGAATCGAAAGACATTGAATTGGTGATGTCACAGGCGAATGTGTCACGGGGAAGGGCCGTCAGAGCATTAAAGAACAATAACAATGATATTGTTAATGCGATTATGGAATTAACGATGTAATTTTACCATTAATTAATTATCTCTTTTAATAAACGATATTATTAATTAAATAATTAAATAATAAAAATATTAATATACATTATTATAGTTAATCACACATGTCATAGTGACACATTGTGTTTGAATTCATTATGACACAATGTTATGTTTTTAAAGCATTCATTAACAAATTTATATGCATGATGTCTCTATGACATGAGTGATTAACAGTAACATATGAAAAAAAGATGTGCACTCATTTTTTTGAATTTTTTTTCATAAAAATATTTCAAATTTTATTATAAAATACGATCCGAAACGTAATAAAAAATAAATTTAAAAATATATAAATTTTTATTTAAAAAATTTAAGAATTTAATTATAAAATTATACGAAAATAATTCTTATATTTAATGGTTTTTCACACATTAATTTTAATTTAATATAAATGATTATTCCAAATTTTTATCACAAAATCTTTTGGCGATATTCGAATCGATCAAAAGTACGATCATAGTACCATCATGACCTTTATTTAATCGCAATAATTTATGATCTTTGAATTCACTTAATTGTGATTTAAGTGTCGTCTCAGAATTAACTAAAAATTCCTCACGGCACTGTCTATAGCAATCACTAAATGCAAATCCTTTAGTATTTTCAGGATTATTAATGTAATAATTAAGGATTAACATGAATATCTTTTGCGCGTTACTATTTAATGAATCATACACGTGTTGTATTGAACTTAATGTTAACATCTGTGACAATGTCGATAGTGTCGAATTCTTTGTACGCGCATATGACCCGAGACACGCGCGTTCCATGGTATAAGACTCAAATGTCGGAATGTTAAACCATAGCCATTTATAATCGTGTATGTTATTCGATGACCATAAAAGGCCGGAATTCGCATGATCGACCGATGCTATTATATGGACATTCGAACATTGTGACATCATATGATTAAAGAACGCTTTCATATGATCACATTGAAAAAGACGATCGATCGAATGTATCATTAAATATATATCAAAATCCGTATCTTTTAAGTCATTTACAAAATTATGTTCATCTGAACTTTCACCATCCATAGCATAGTTAATAATATCGATTATCTATATTCATATGTGAAAAAAGTATTTATAAATGACATAAAATCAATATCATGATAAAGATTGATGTTTCAGTTAATCACGCGTGACGTAGAAACAGCATGCCTTTGAATGCATTACATTCATGCATATATTTAAAAGAAAAAATTTCACGTTAAAACTGAATAACATTATAGAATGCAGTGTATAACGGTATCGTTTTAATTCATTAGACTATAACTTTCTTTTAAACCTGTGCATGAATGTAAAGTATTCATAGATAAATTGATCCATGTGCGTGCTGTCTCTACGACCTGTGTGAGTAAAAATAAATAAAACGCTATTTTATCTAACTTTTTAGACCGGTCTTATAGCACAGGTTTAGCATACTTTTACAGGGTCTAAATCAAAGGGGAGAGTAAAGTAAAAGGGGTGTTAAATCGCGGGGTTTAAGTCCCATACTGTGATTACCGCGCGCAATAAGAGAGGGTCTAAAAAGTGAGGTAAAAGGGTATATGTATAGGTATGGTTTCTTTTATTGTGAACGCACATTTTTGACATTTATTTCGGGAAAAAATCCATTAATAATGATATGATGATCGTCATTAAAGAATTTGTGTTTAAATGATTCCATCACTTTAATCTTTGATCCGACACCATAGAGTATCACATTAAAACCATTACTAAATTCGCGATAAAAAAATTAAAAATTAAATTAAAAAATATTATAATTAAATTTAAAATTAAAAAATAAATAAATGATCACCGTAATAAACGATTCCATTTTTCAAAATGATCATTTTCGATTTTAATTCTTAAATCACGTTTTTCATCACAAAAATCCGATTCAATTTCATGAGCGATTTCCGAATCTTTCATATGAAAGTTCTCTAAAATGTCCGATAATGTTTTACCCGAATTTTTTGTCCGCACATTTTGAGCCAAAAAATAATCATCATTTTGAGGATAATATACTGTATCATCATCATCATCATCATCATCATCATCTTCATCATCATCATCATCATCATCATGATTATTTAAATGATGATTTAAAACGTTTCTTTTTTCGTTTTTATGATTATCGATTTTTCGTATTTTAGCAGAGGAATGACCATGATGTGTCATTACAGAGTCATCATTATTTAATGACACCTCAATATTAACCGAATCTCTTTCTTCAGACATTTTAAATCAAAAAATTAAATTATTTAATAATAATTTTAATTTTTCATTTAATTTAATTAATATATTTCTTTAAAATATGTCTAAATTTAAATAATAATAAAAAAATACAGTTAATTAAATGACACAAATAAATTGCATCATTTTTATCATGATTTTATGCGCGAATATTTTCATTAAATAAAGCGCTAAATATAAATGTATGTGTAAAAAGAGATGACAGCATTTTTGTGAATTTATTTGCGTGTGAATCGTAACATCATTATCATTGAAGAATGTGTTACATTTACGTATCAAATGATATGAAAAGCACATGACAATCGGTACCATTGCATAATACATAAGGCACATGTGTGACACCAATTAACTGCACACAGACATATCTTATCCCAAAATAAAAACACATGTGACTTAAGAATCGTGCATATACACCCGATAAGCATTATGTACACATATGTATGCATTTGTAAGTGTAAAAAAACCTATGATATTCTTATATTTCCATATGTAAAATGCATGAATGCAATAATTTAATCATTTTAATGATTGTATTTTATTTAAAAAATGCATAAATTTAATGATTAAAATGTGTAAATTTAAATATGAATAAAAAGCGCCATTAACATGTTATACGCATTCATCTATGATTTGAAAAAAACGAAACATTTGCGATGTATCCATTGATTAAAGGTGCGCATTCATTTCAATTGACAATGCTCACAATTCATAGGCTAATATGTTATGACGAAATATAATGAAATGCGAACGTAATTTATGTTTTTGTGAAAAAATGCGCATTCACATCGATACATCGATAATCGGTGTATGTTTTGATGATCGATGGAGTGATGTGATTGGTGAGCATGTGTTTGAGGCTGTGTGAGTGTGGACCTCCGCCATCTTAACCAATAGAGTCAAAGCGATTGAGAGGCATTTGTATGTGTGTGTGTGTGTTCATCATATATGTATAAAGTGCACACATATTATTATATGATATTATATTATAGTATATCATAATTCATTTTTTTCATAATAATAAAATAAAAACAAAACAAAAGCATTGAATCGAAATAATTAATAAATATCAATTGAATGATAATGATGAAGAAACGCGATGACAGTGGTATTACGCCATCATCAATAGTATCATCATCATCGTCATCGGGATCAGTGAGAGACACATCTTCAGCGACACCATTGACCATAGGTCCATCGGTGATCTCAATGTGGCCACCGATGTCTTCGATGACAACGGACGGGCATAGTCCGGCATCGGCGTCGAATACGGGTCCACAACAGGCACGTATATACGTACCGACACAGCACATTGTTAAAGGACCGTCATATCCTTCGCAGTCTCAGGATACAGTGAAATCATCGACGGGCGTTATACAAACATCATCCTCAGCACATCATGATTTTAATATACAGTCAATTGCCGGTCATCATACATCATACGCTCATACCTCAGGTCAAATTCCCACACCCGCGCATACGCCTGTCGTGTGTACAGCCCCCGGTGCGGTTTTAGCGGCCCCTTCAGTGACATTACCTGTAGTAACAGCTTCGAAATCAGTGATGCCCGCGTCAGGAGCGCGTTTCGCGCCATCAGTGTCTTCGGGCGGAGGACCATCTTTAGTGGGCATAGCTAATAACATACTGATTCAGGAATCATCGAAAGCACAGGCATCGGTGAATGCATCGAATGTGACCTCAGGAGTAACGTCGAACATTCCATCATTGGGTACCTCAGCACAGCAGCAACAGTTTCAGCGTCTTAAGGTTGAGGACGCATTATCGTACTTGGATCAGGTTAAGTTTAAGTTCAACACTCAGCCACAGGTGTATAACGACTTTTTGGACATTATGAAAGAATTCAAAAGTCAATCGATCGACACACCGGGGGTTATACAAAGGGTGTCGACATTATTCAAGGGTCATCCCGAATTAATCGTTGGATTTAACACGTTTTTGCCCCCGGGATATAAGATCGAAATGCAAGCGAATGATCAGGTGAACGTGTCCATGCCCAATCAACCGACGTTATTAATGTCCACTTCGGGAGGACCGATGATGCCTTTGATACAATCAGCGGCATCATCGCATATATCAGTATCATCATCGGGTAACATTCAATCGGGAAAATCAGCATTTTCGGGTCCATCATCGTCGTCTGTGGCCTCACATCAGACGGCGATAAATGTGGCTTTAGCCGCGGCCGCGAATCAGTCACGGATCACATCGTGTCCATCATCATCATCATCGGTATCAGCGGCTCATGCTGAGTCCACACTCCACACGATCGCGACACCGGCGGTGGCGGCTCAGGTAATGACTGAAATTTGAAAAATGAAATAATTTTTGAAAAAATTTAAAATTTTAATTTTATTTTATTTTAAAAAATGTTTTCCATATTTTGACACGTGATGTGTGTGAATACGATGCTCTTTTAAAAGCGATGCGAAAGTGTACGGTGTGTGTACAGTGTGTATACGCATGACCGTCACTGTTATCGTTAATACGCTCATAACAGTTCTATTCTTAGAATTTTAAAGCGTTTATTTTTCTTAAGAATTATTTCACATAAAAATTATATGCACAAAAATTTTCGCATAAAAATATTTTTTAAAATATAAAAATTACAAATTTTATCATCATAATTCGAATGCACATAAAATTTCGAAAATAAATAAAGTATTTAATTCTCTGTGTTTATTTAAAAATGATTAAATTAATGATTACATTTTTATTATATAAATATAAAGAAAAATACTTTTTAATTAAAAAAAAATTTAAATTTTAAAATTTGTAATTTTTTGAAAATAATTTCCAAACATTTTCTAATGAATATTCATTTGTTTTTAGGGACTAAATTCATTGATACCATCATCTAATGGTGGTTCAGGTACGGGCGGAGGTTCCGGGGGTGGTCCCGGAGGAGGTGCGGCACAACCCGTAGAGTTTAATCATGCGATTAATTATGTGAATAAAATAAAGAACCGTTTTCAGGTATAATAATGGATGATGATTAACTTTTTTATTATTTATTATTTTTCATTATAAAATATATAAATAAAAAATTAGAATGTGATTATGATTTATCGATGATAATGACATCATTAATAAAATCAGTGCCAAAAGTGTATTTGAGTTTTATGTAAATATTAATTAATTAATTATTTATATATGTTATGTTATGTTTTAATTAATTTTAATTAAAAATTATTTATCTCATAATTAACATAATTAACATTTAATTTTAAAAATGTATGATGTGTTTAGGGTCAGCCCGAAATTTATAAGCAGTTTTTGGAGATTCTTCACACATATCAAAAGGAACAGAAAAGCATAAAGGACGGTGTGTCCATTGGCCACGGCCAAAAAATGCTGACGGAAACGGAAGTGTTTTCACAGGTCGCAAAACTGTTCCAAAATCAGGAGGATCTTTTACAAGAGTTTAGCCAATTTTTGCCCGACGCTAATGGCGCGTCAATGAACGCAACGAATTTGCATACGATGGCGTCGGGAATACATCAGAGTACACCTCAGGTACAATTCGGGCATCCATTGGCACATCATCCCGAATCAATCGCCGCCGCACATGCGGCAAATAACGATCATGGTACTATTGTTAAGAAACCATCGGCATCGCGACCGAATATCGCACCACAGCCGTTTCATCCGCGAATTCAACTGAAGAGACCCCCACACAACGATCAGATACAACCACATCAGGGATCTCCAAAGGTATAGTTAACTTTTTTAGTATATTTTAATTATTACATAATATATCCATTTATATATATATATGCGTATGTATATATATATATATATCGGATATATGTTCACATTATGATAATGCGATTATAGTGTTAAAAGTTAATTTATTAAATCAGTGTTTTGCAAAGAAATTGGGCGGAGCTTTATACATGTACATACATATATCTTCCGCCATATTTAATGCAAAAAATAGCTTTAGTTTATTATTATATTAAAGCTCTAAAATTAGAATATGAAATGATGGAATTAATACCGCTGTTAAATGCCATTTTTGCGGTAAAAATGTTATGAATATTCTTATGTCATAATATAATAGAGAAACGTATTTACGTGTAACTCTTATCGCAAATGTGATCGTATTATGCGATAATAAATTATGTTTTTATATATTTATTTTATATTTTATTATACATTCATATACATTATGCATCTATAATTATATATAATGATTTTTTTGAACATTTCTTTCAAACATTTTAAGCATAAATAAAAAGTATGAAATAAATAATTAATATGATTATTTAATTATTTAATTTATGTGATAATAATTTTATTTATAATTAAATAATAAAATTGCGTTTTACATTATTTTTTATTTAATGTTTTTTTAAATGACATTTATATTAATATATATTTTTATATATTTATATATTATTTTTATTTAAAAAATGTTTTGATGATGATGTTTAATGCTAAAAAATTGTGATTCTCATATTTCAGCGTCAAAAGATGACATCATTAAGAGATGTGTCATTAGCAGAGGCGGGAAAATACGGATCATTAAATGAATTCGCGTTTTTTGACAAAGTATGTGATGTCCGATTATTAAAGATAATAATTTCAAAATTTAAATAAACTTTTATCATATAATTATACATTTTAACATATGTATGTATAGGTACGAAAAGCATTGCGATCGAATGATGTATATGAGAATTTCCTACGGTGTCTCGTCCTATACAATCATGAGATATTATCACGCCATGAATTAGTGCACATCGTGACACCATTTTTAGGAAAATTCCCGGAATTATTGAAATGGTTTAAGGACTTTTTGGGGTGTAAAGAGGGAGCATCGGGAGCATCCATGTCCAATTCATTGAATTCCTCTTCAGTTAACCATGGCAATCATCAGGTTCTTTTGGAGGGATTACCCCATAGGGTCGTCGGTATCAGAGAACGTGAAGCGAATCGCATGAATTCCGATGTCGGAATGGAAATTGATTATTCCGCATGTAAAAGATACGGTGCTTCATACAGAGCATTGCCCAAACATTACATTCAACCGAAATGCTCGGGACGTACGCAATTATGTCGTGAGGTATTGAACGATACATGGGTATCGTTCCCATCATGGTCCGAAGACTCTACTTTTGTGTCATCACGAAAAACACAATATGAGGAATACATATATCGGTGCGAAGATGAACGCTTTGAATTGGACGTGGTCATTGAGACAAATTTGGCCACGATTAGGATATTAGAGGCCGTACAAAAGAAATTGTCCCGAATGTCACCCGAAGAGCGTAATCGTTTTAAATTAGACGATAATTTGGGCGGAACATCGGCCGTTATTCATCAGCGTGCCATAAGAAGGATATATGGTGATAAAGCGCCGGAAATAATCGAAGGCCTTAAGAAGAATCCGGCTATAGCTGTTCCATTGGTGATAAGACGATTGGTGACTAAAGAGGAGGAATGGCGTGATGCACAAAAGCATTTCAATAAAATTTGGAGGGAACAGAATGAGAAATATTATCTTAAATCACTCGACCATCAGGGTATAGATGACCATTTCTTAACACACGATCATAATACATTTAAACATACACGTTAATGACGATGATGGCACTCTTAGAATATGTCATCTGTCCATTGTCTTAATTTTTTTTTAATTTTTTCAAAATTATTTTGTTTAATAATATAAACATTAATATATATATATTTTCGTAATAATTTATAAAACGAATTTTGTTAATTTAATATTAAAATTGTTATTTATTTATTAATTTAAATTTAATTAAAAAAATATATTTTTTCGTTCTCTGCTCTCTTTATTAGACTATGATTTTAAATTAATATTATTGTTTTTATATATTTAGTAATAACTATACTATTGACATTGATTAATGGAAAATTTTTATCAAAAATATTATTAATCATTTAATTTTTTAAAATAATATTTTAATCATTTTCATAATAACAAAAATGTCATAATATTTTTATGATAAAAAAGTTCAATGATTTTAATGTTTTTAATTTTTCAAATTATTTAGGGATATCATTTAAACAGAATGATGTGAAATTCCTAAGATCGAAGTCATTACTCAACGAAATTGAAGCGATTTTTGAAGAAAGACATGAACAGAATGAACAATTGGGATCTGCGGATGGTTCTTCGACACCATCGTCATCGAATCAACAGCCGCATATGATATTTGTGTATAGAAACAAATCGATGATTGAAGAGGCGTGTAATTTGATCATTCATCACGTGAAAAGACAGACGTCGATTCATAAGGATGATAAACAAAAGATAAAGCAATTAATGCGTCAGTTTATTCCCGATTTATTCGCCACCCCCAGAGGTGAATTATCCGATGATGAATTCGAAGACATCGATAATGATAATGAAAAGACACCATCATCATCATCAGCATTGCAAAAGAACGCACCATCATCAGCATCGAACGCATCATTATCAAATACATCAAAGAATACAGATATATCATCATCGGCCCGTGATAATAGTAAAATCACTATTAAGTCAGAGGATAATCAAAATGCTATGAAAGAAGACAATGGATCGAATAACAACAATGGTCATAATTTATCAGCCAATGGCGGCGGTGGTAATAATGGAAATAATCAAAAATCAGCGAATTTAATGCTCAATGCTGACCCTTCGGACAGTTATTCCCTATTCTTTGTCAATAATAATTGGTATCTCTTCTTTCGTTTGCATCACATTCTTTGCGAGCGTTTGGGTAAAATGCACGATCGCGCTATGGTATTAGCCGCTGAAGAGGCTAAAGACAAAATCGATCGAAAGGAATCCACAGCCGTAGCACTTAGACTTAAGCCAAACAGTAAGTGACACCTTAGTACACTTTTATACACATATAATGTATGCCTTTATACATAGTTATAGTACAAGTTAAGGTCATAAATTTGAATATTTCATTCGCATAATACATATTAAATTACACATTTTTACCGCATGAGTTAGAGTCATGCGGTAAAAATGTTTTGAAAATGCATTTATGGAGATTTTTTAAAATATTATTCATAAATATAATATTTATATTTTAAAAAAATAAATAAAAGAAATAAAAGAAATATTTATTTAAATATCGGCATTTAACATCTTTCGTTCGTCATAAGGAATGTCTAAAGTCAAAAGACCACACCATGTGACGGCATCACAAATATTGAATTTTTAAAATTTCATCGCATTATGAATTTGAAAATAAACATTTTTCGCATTTATTTATGAAATTTGATTATTTATTTAATTTATGTTAATATATGTGTTATTTTTAGATGATATTGAAGTGGAGGAATATTTCCCCGCATTTGTGGATATGATAAAACAGGTTTTAGATGGAAATTTGGACATGAATCAGTATGAAGATATGTTAAGAGATATGTTCGGTATTTACGCATATATCGCCTTTACTATGGACAAAGTCGTGCAAAACATCGTTCGTCAGGTATTTAATGAAAATTATTCTATGCTTTAATTATATGTTTATATATTTTATTATAATGGTGTAATATTTAATTTATTCTCTTATTTTTTTCTGAAAATTTCTTCATCATTTTTTATATGATTTATTCATTGTTTTTAAAGTTACAACATATTGCATGTGATGAATCATGTAATCAATGTACGGATTTATTTATGGACGAATCAAAGAGTGGTGCCACGGGAGGGCCGTGCGCCTCCAGTCACTGTCGGGCATCATCGGAAATCGCGTATCAAAAGAAAGCCGAACATCTTTTAGCGGAAGATAATTGTTTCAAAATTATTATATATAAATCCGAAGGGAAAATGTGCATCGAAATGATCGATACCGATAGTGTTGAGTATGTTTCGATTTATTTAAATTTTAATAAAAATTTATGAATAATTTTTTTAATTATTTTTTTTAAAAAAAATTAGGGATGAATCTGATGACTGTGAACAGATGAAAAAATGGTCAGAATATGTTGAAAAATACGTCCGCGATGATGAAACCATTAGTGATGAATTAAAGGAATTATTATCGAAAAAACCGGTGTTTTTACCCCGAAATATACGCACATTCCGATCGCGACGAAAAGATTCAGATAAAGATAATGACGATTTAATACAAAAGGATTTAATGGCACCATTAAAAGACAAAGAATTAAAAGATATTAATAATGATAATAATAATAATGTGAATAAAGATAAAGATGTCAATGATAATGTTAAAGCATCGGATAATGAAAGTCAAAAGGATAATTCATTATCATCGTCATCACCGGTAACAAATGCATGCGAAAAAAGAGATAATAATGAAAATGTGGAAATATCTGAAGGCACTGAATGCAAATTTAATATGAATAATTTTAAAATGGTTTTTGTCGTTCAGAGTGAGTCATATCTCTTTAGGAGAAACTCTATTAAAAAAGCACGAATGGTAATTTAACACTTTTATTACATTTTTTTAAATTTAAAATCATTTACACATGTATTTTAAGGTGAAAGACGCAAATTGTAATTTGATTTAGGAATTTCACTTTTGTCAATTGAACGTCACATTCAATTACAATTTCAATACCTTAAGACATATCTGTAAAATTACATAATTCATAAGTCACGTGTATAGTGTATTTTTAAAAGAGCTTTAGTTAAATATAACATGACACGTGACATACGAATTATGAACTGTGACCCCCCATAGGCGCTTATATCACGATATTAATAGTGAGAGAAGTAAAATGTGTAATTTTAAGCATAAACATGAGCTAATAGTAAACCGTACTTTAACCGAAATAAACAAATGACAGGAATTAAAGTTTAGGACCATTATTTTAAATTATTAAATATTTAAAAAATGAATTTAATTTAAAAAATTAACTAAATTTTGATGTATTTTTGAATTTAGTCTCATAAAAGGGTGTCACAACATCTTTATTCGAAATTCAATGATTGGCACATGCGATGGATCGATAAAAGCACATCGAATGAGCAAAGAACACAGTGTCAGCGATGGTTATCGGGTGACGATGACCCTGACCATGGCCATGACCAATTATCCAATAGAAATGTGAATAAAGAAAAAGATGAATTAACGACGAAATTAAGTGATAACAGTAATATTAATAATGCAAAACTTTCAAAGAGTTCCTCTTCGATATCGACACCATCAGCATCTTCAGCAAAAACGACATCATCATCATTATCTTCATTATCATCATCATCATCACCATTGAATAGTGAACCAAAAAGGACATTACGTTTGGTCATTGATAATGCCGATCGACCGCCGTTTCGTACATTTTATAGATATAAAACCGAAGAAATTAAATCAGAGTATGAATTTTCAAAATTAATTAAAAAATATAAATATTACGCCTTTAATTAGAGGCACACGATTCATTCATTCATTCATTCATTATGTGAATTTTGCGAATTGTGTTTTATTATTATTAATTTTAATTAAAAATTAAAAGTTAATTAATCCGTAATTTTCAATTCAATATTTAGATCATCATCGACATAATGTAATAATGACATCATTATAAAGAAAAATGAAAATATCGTTAATTTAATTGAAAATATTTCATTATTAATTATTAATTATTATTAAATATGAAATGATAAAATTTATTAACAGTTTAATAATTAATTATAAAACAATAATACGATAATTATATATATTGTAATTTATATATATATTACCATTGTTGTATAACATTAACATGAACATACATGTCCATTGAATCCATTGTTTCATTTATTCATTCATTCATTCATTTAATTATCATTTAATTTTAAAATTATTTTAAAATTTCATTATCATTATCTATTTACTGAATTCATATCCATTAAAAAACACGTGTAAAATGATGAATTATGATGATGCTTTTTATACGATTCTCTTATATTATATTCTGTCATATTATTGTGTTATTTTCCAATGATAATAATAATTAATAATTACCATAAAATTAGGATTTTTATTATTAAAATGAAATATTTAAAATTTGAAAAAAATTAAAATTCTCAAAAATTTTAATTTTTTAGAAATTTTAATGTTTATACATTTAATATAATTCATTTGTTAAATATACATCATTAATTCATATGATTATATATTAAAATGATGCATCTTTTGACATATTTTTGTGTAATTTAAATTCAAAAATATATTAAAATTATAATATTAACTTTTTTATGTCATTTTATTTCATTGAAATTTATTTTTTTGAAAAAATTAAATAAAATAAATACTGATTTATCATTGAACTCAATGTTTACATACCCTGAGGCGAAATTTGAAATATTTATCTTTAAAACACAATTTTATATGTATCCTATGGCCACTTTTCATCCAAACTCAATAGTAATCATTATTACATGGAAAAGTGCACTTAAATAATGGAAATTTCCATGGAAATCTTTCAAAATATACATTAAATATCAATAAAAAATTCCCAAAATTTTGGAAATTTCCCATAATGTTAACTAAAATTTCAATGGAATTTTCCATTGAATTCTTTGATTGCACTGCAATGGAATAGCATTGTTTCGATTATATGTTGCCATAGGATACATATTAAATCATAAATGTCGAATTTTAATTTCAAAAAATTTAAAGCGCATATATTTAATTAAATTAAAATGAAAGCATTATTTTTTATTCAAATATTTTATTATTTTTTTAAAACAAAAAATTGTATCATCAAATATTAGTTAATACATAATCATGTGTCACTATTCTTTCTATAAACGGAAAAAGTAAAATTTAAAAATTAATTTAATCATAATTTAAATAAATAAATAAAATAAATAATAATTATGAAAAATGAATAAACATTTTGAGAATTTAAAGATTTCGAAAATAATGTCCGTTTTAATGTTTCTGAAGAATCAAAAGGATCAGGAAAAAGACAAAAAGAATTTCACCGTTAAATTAATTCATAATCAACAAAAAACAATGGTCTCTTAATTCATCCGATAATTAAATAACATTTTTCAAAAAAAAAAAAAATATTAAAAATTATTAATATTAATTTTTAATATTTTTATACCTAATTTTTAATGACTTAAGAAACCCATCTAATCACACAGGTCATAGAGACAGCTATGAATTGCCTTAACACATCGTTTAATTTAGAGCATTTATAAGCGAATTCATAAGTAAATGTTGTCTCTATGACCTCTGTGATTAGCTATAAGAATAAAGAGGAAAAGGGGTAAACTATAACTAAAGACACATTAAGTGTATATGATATTAGTCACGTGATTAGTACCTTTTTAGCGGCACCCGCACCGACTTTAGCCTTTTTCGTTCCGCGCACTTTTTTCATTCGGTTCTTTCGTTCCTTTCGCTGTTTTCGCGCAGTCTTTTCACGTGTTAAGAGACCATTACGTACCAAACGATATTTCGGCTCAAATTTCTTCGCATTATCTAATGTGTCATATATAAGTGCGAATCCCGTCGTTTTACCGCCGCCGAAATTAGTCTGATATCCGAAGGCGAATATCACGTCGGGTGTCGTTTTGTACATTCGCGCTAATTTCTCACGAATCTCTTTCTTAGAAACGGTCGCACGTCCCGGATGCAGCACGTCCACAACCTATGTACACAATCAATTAGTATTGATACAGTAAAACCTCAATAATACGATTAAATTGACACATTTATCCGTATAATATTAGTGAATGGCGATAAATGATCGCGGTCATTGTTACCGTTTCAATACATAATAATAATGGCATTAAATAGTAAATAAACTAAAGACTATGGTTTAGTGACCATACCATTTGCCGACGGCATAAGAGTCTGTTCGTCATGAACTTTCGCGTTCGGATCGTACATGATGCTTCGGACTAAAGATATAAGAGTATTAAATCATTAAATCATTAATTTATTATTATTATATTCTATGAATACATATACATGCACGTGGCATATGCATCATGCACTTATATTATCATATATATCGAAATGAAATATAATTTAAAATCATATTTTATAATTAATAATGATAATAAAATAAATGATAAATGAAAATTGAGTCTAAAAATGAATAATTAAATTAAAATGAAACTTTTAAATGAATTTACCATTTTTACTGATGATATAATGTAACGGAAGAGGATGTTCAAAGCTCAAACGTGAGCGTTCATTCATTCTCAGCATAGACATATGCGCCATCTTTTGATCGACACTTTTATCCGCATCATTATCATATGCTTTTTGAATATAACAAAATTGCGAAATATTAACATTTTTCAATATTTATTTCATAATTAAATTCATTATTCATTATAATTAATAATATAATTAATATAATATTTAATTATATAAAAGATGCCATACGCTAATCAACCGTCGGTACACATTCCCGATGATGGCATAGCCGAAGAATCAATAAAATTCAGCATCGAAGACACTGATCTGTCCGTGGCTAATGCATTGCGAAGGGTGTTCATAGCTGAAGTGCCGACACTGGCCATAGATTGGGTTCAATTAGAGGCGAATTCCAGTGTTTTACACGACGAATTCATAGCCCATCGTTTGGGTCTTATACCATTGGTGTGTGATGAGCATGTCGATCGTATGCAATACTCCAGAGACTGCACATGTGCCGATTTTTGTAATGAATGTTCAGTCGAATTTACGTTAAATGTCAAATGCAATACCGACGAAACGAAAGCCGTCACTTCCGCCGATTTAAAGAGCTCTGTCGCTACGGTCTATCCCGTGACTCAACGACGTCATGAGGACAATGATCAGGAATACGATGACCATGATATGGACAATGAAATACTCATATTGAAATTGAGACGCGGTCAGGAATTAAAGATAAAGGCATATGCCAAAAAAGGTACACACACACCATTAAACCTCACTTTACATACCCTTAAACCTCACTTTTTTGCATTTTTAAAGTATAATCCTATTTAATCAGCTTTTTATAGCGCTTCTTATAGCATAGTGTCTTATGTCATTGTGCATCTGTCTTATAACTGAGGTTCAAATCCCCTTTTTATATCGTCTCAAAATATGATTATCTCACGATATAAGAATCGATCTAAAATTTGAAGTAAATATAATGTAATACTTTTTATAATTTTGAAATCATAATGCGATTATATCTCGAGATAAATGTAGACTTTTATTTTGAGGTGAATTACATTGAATTGAGGTAAAAGGGTATTTAACATTTGTGTTATAATATAATTGTATATAAACTAAATCTGTGATATAATTTAAGGTTTCGGTAAAGAGCACGCGAAATGGGGTCCGACGTGCGGTGTCGCGTTTGAGTATGATCCGGACAATGCCTATCGACACACGTTATTCCCGAAACCCGAGGAATGGCCAAAGAGCGAATACAGTGACCTCTTAAATGACGAAAGTCGTTTTGAGGCCGATTATATTAGAGACGGAAAACCGAAGAAATTCTATTTTACGGTGGAATCTTCGGGCGCTTTAAAACCCTATAATATCGTATTATCGGGAATCGGCATTTTAAAGAAGAAATTGTCCGATCTCCAGACACAGGTCACTCACGAAATGCAAAACGACGCTTTAGCCATTAATTGAATTCATTTTATTCATCATTTTTTAATCATTTTACCATTTTTTAAATATTAATATTTTCATATGTATTATTATTTAAAAAATATTAAATTTATTACTTTTTTATTTCACATTTAAATGAAATTATATCCTATATAATGCTTATATTTTAAGATATTAATTTTAAATAAATGTGAGATTAAAGGCCATAAATTAAAATTTGTAAAAAATTAGCATTTAATAATTTCAAATTTCAAATAATGTATTTTATTATTTTAAAATAAATATAATTTAAAAGTAAATTTTCGTTTTATAATAAATTTAAATGTGAATATTATTTTTTTAAAAAAATTATTTAATTATAAAAATCAATATTATTATTATAATGAATATTAATGAATTAATATAAAAGTGTTTTGCACTATTTAAGGCCGGAATTTTGTCCGTATTTTGATCAGTAAATTGTGTGGATAATTTCGTGGTGAATATTTGACCATTGATTGTATTATTAATTGTATTATCGATTATGACAGTGTTTTCAGTTTCTAATTCTGATTCATTTTTAAACATCTGAACACATCCCATGTAATTCCATAATTGTTCCTAAATTCAGTTTATATTTATTTTAATTTTATATTAAATAATTATTAAAATAAATTTTTAAAACATTATATGCAATCATTTTATTTAAATATCATATTTTAATAATTTTATAGAATGTTTTATTCAATTAAATTAATAAAAATAAATATAATAAAATATTTATTCATTATTATCTGAGCCTATTCTAACTTAACTAAAGCCAACTTATTTTAGCCTAAGAATTTTTATAATAAAAAGTTTATTATATTCATTTATATTTATTTTTTAAAAAAATGTTAAATTAATATTTAGAAAAATTAATAAATCTCACGATTTCTTTAATTTCGGATTTATAATCCAATTCAAAGACCACAAAAACATTGTAATAATAATTAATGACTAAATCCGTCACTTTCCTGACTCTGAACATAGACGTTATATTTTTAATTAAATTCATGTCATAACTCTCTGTATATAGTGTTTCATGGGTGAGTGCAAAGAAAGGTGCGTCTAAACGCGCGAACGCGATTTCGGCCGTACTTATATCTTCAGATATGAATCTTAATATTTGAATGCGCGCGGATTCGTGATTAAAAACGATGCCTTTAATTGGATTATAATCCAATGTAAGCATAGGCTTTAAATATTTATAAATATCATTTGATTCTAATGACGGAACGGATTTAAATGCATTATCATATGAATGCGTTTTATATAATTTCAATGATATTATATTATTATATCGTTCAATGATCACCGTATGATTATTAAATGATAAAATACGATCATTACATTCTGTGACTGAACAATCAATATTCATAAATGAAAAGACGTGAATCACATTATGAGCCCCTAATATTTTGTAATTTATTTTAAGAAAAAAATTAAAAATTAATTAAAAATTAATATAAATATACCGTAAAACATTTGAGTGAATTTCATGGGAAATCCGTCGTCAGTGATTTGAATGAACTTTCGATACGCGGTATTACGGTATTTCCAAACGGTACCGTTTCTCTCCGCATAAACATCATTATTTATATTAAATATGAATTTCGATAATGAATTCCTATAATTTGCATCACAAAATGTTTCACTCTCACATTTTACAATTATTTTATCATTAAATATTATCATTATGATCATTAATTTAATTATTTTTTCTAAAAATTGCATTTTTTCATTAAATTCTATCATTAAAATTTCATTTAATATTTTAAAAGTTTTATTTTTGTGTTAAATTTTTAATTTTTTAAAATTTTAATGAATTTTAATGAAAAACTTTATATGTTAATATTGTAATCTATACATATATTATAATTTGAAGATTCTATATATATATATATATATGTGTATATTTCTGTCACGCAAACAATGA
>JAQIXB010000345.1:0-19346 GCA_034697405.1 Mesoplophora pulchra | reverse complement strand
ATTCATCCCATCAATAAGTTCCTAAATATTTTAATTAAATGATTTTAATTATAATTATTTAATAAAACAACTACCTCATTTTGCCTCATTTTACCTCATTTACTAGTGTAATACATTTGTCAAAAAAATATATTAATGTTTAATTAATGATTTATAAATATATAATTTAAAAATGTTAATTTTTAAATCATTTTAAAAGCATAAAATTGTATGTATATCTATAGCTTTTATTCAAAAACATATCATGAAATTTGATTGAAATACGAATGTACAGTAAATTACAGTAAAAAAATTTACACATAATCTTTTACTCATTACTAAAAGAAACAAACATCAGTAAACAATTCAAATGTATATCCATACTCTATTTATACTTTTATTTTATGGAATCATCATATACAATATTTAGTATAATACATAATGTATTAGTTCGAAAGTTAATGTTCTATTTACTATGATTAAAAAACTACGAAAGTGTACAATGATTTATGTGTATTCTATACATTTATGTATGGAATATCTGTAATAAGAGCAAAAACTCGATTATTGTTTTGCTTCAATTATATATAGAGATTTATTATATTATTATTATGATTATTAATTATTCGATAATATCATTATTATTAATATTATTATTATGATCACATTTTCCAAACATAAAAATACAATATGTTAATAATACAAATTTTTATTTTAAAAAAAGAATATTCAAAAAACATTTATTGTAAATTGTGTTTTTTGTGTGTATGTTTTTAACTTTTTTTTAATGTAAAATATATTATAAAATATATTTAAAAAATATACTATAAAAATACATATACTATTGGAGAGAGAGAGAAACATGGGGACGGACTCAAAAGAAGCGACTTTACTATTACTATATTTTAGTATTGATTTTATTGTCAAATAAAAAATGCTGATCTATGAATATATAAAATAACATGAAACCCTACATTTGTGCATTATAAGTTTAATCTTAACAATGATTAAAGATAAAAATAAAAAAATCATAAAAGTATTTTCTATCATTTTATTTTATACTATAATTTAAAGCACACACACAGACACTAGTATATAGTAGTTATATATATAGTTTATATTATCTGAGAATATATATTTCATGACAGTAATAGTTAAGTCGCTATTTTTGAAGTTCCGCCTAAAAATATATATAATGCTCAAATAATATATCTGATATCATCATTTAGTTTTAAAAATGTATAAAAGAAAAATGTTTTATTGTAATAGAAAAACACTAAAACTATTAATAGTCCATTTTTAATTGTGTGTAAAGAATTACAACAAAAAAATTACTAATTACAGCCTTCCGTTTAACATTGTATTACATCTGACAGAAGATAGTAATCTCCGTCTTCCTCTAACTTTACTATACTATACGATACTAGTAATTAATTCCTTTCTTAGTTTTTCAAATCATTAAATCCATTATTTTCAAATATTTTAGTAAAGATAAAATTATTATTTACAATATATTTTTAAAAAATTTTTATTAAACATTATAATTGTAATTTTATGTTATTATTATTACTAATTTCTTAATTATAATAATGTTTTAAAATCAATTTTTAGTTTAAAAAAATAATTATTATATTAAATAATTAATATTTAATTATAAAGAAAATTAGTTACTAAAAGAGACTATTAACTTTTTAAAAAATGAGTATTTATTTATATATTCCTATAAATTAATACTTTTGGCGTAATATAATTGAGTTAAATGGTACTATAAATACCGGTATTTAATTACATCATTAGGAGAGCGTTATATTGCTTAACAGAGGCGGCAAAAGCTTATCAATGCCTAAGTCAATGTCTTAAGTCTTAAGTCTCTCTTAAGTAAGTCCTTTCAAAAAAGTATACATTTTAAAAGCGTTCACTTTAATTATAAATTCATCAGTAATTAATATATATAATATAAATAAATAAATAAAATATATAATAATTATTATGAAATTGTTTTTCGTAAATCATATAATATGTTTGGTAATAATAAAATAAAAAATTCATTTCATTGTAATAAAAGTTTTTAATAAAAGTTTTTCAAAACATTCAAATTTTAAATTAAAATTAGAATATTATTTTTATATTTTTATAATTATAATATATAAACTGAAAATATCAATAATTCAGCACTTTGAATTTCATTATATGAGACCATTGTTGTATAATAATAAAAATGTGAAAAATGCAAATTAAAAATTACTTTTATATGCCTCTACAATATACATGATCCATATGTATATGGACTTCAAAAATTGATCACACACGGATAACTAAGGTATACACAATACACGGATAATCGAGTGTTAATGCTTATTTTTACAAATAAAAAAATAGGCATTTTAATACACCATGTTTTTTATTTAGGCAAAGAAGATGTGTTGCCATAATCGAGTGATGTCAAAATCGAGAACAGAGCGTATATAAAAATGCTATTTTGTACACAAAATGGGAAATTTTAGGATAAAGAGCACAGACTAACAAAAGTTAGGTCACCCTAACTAAATCTAAATTCAATTTGAATATTAGTACAGTAAAACCTCTATAAGACGAACAGTCTCGGGACCAGGATTTCATTCCGCCTCTATGAGGTTTCCGTCTTATAGAGGTTCCTGTGTAAAGCATAGTATAAAAACTAACTTTTTATATAATGTTTAGTATATTATATAATGTTTGTATTTAGCCGTATTTTATGATTAAATTAATTTTTATCATTATTTATTCATTTTTTAATAAAATTTTCATTTTTTAATAATTTTTACATGAAACAGTCATTTTTCATTAAATATATTAATGCATATTTTTTCAAATTTTTTAATTAATTTAATTAAAATACTTAATAACTTAATATTTTATATATTAATTTTTAAATTAATTAAAATATTTAAGTGAAATGATAAATATTTCGGGCAAAAAAATTAGAATTCTGTTTGTTTTTGAGGTTTTGATTATACTATAGTTATACTATTATTGAACGGAAAAGCGTTCCTCAAAAATGAGAAATCATAAATTAAGTAAATAATTAAAAAATAAATAATTTAATAAATACTTTGAAATAAATAATTAGAAATTACGAATTTAAATGATTTATTATTTTATTTAAAAATTATTAATTATGTTAATTTAAAGTGTTATATGTACATACGTGGTCCTACAGTTAACTAAAATTATGTAATAATGAAATATTAGTAAATGATTTTAAATCTGAAGGCATAAGATTCCCATTTCCATCCACGATATTAACTTAAATTAAGTATTAAAAATGAATAAAATTTTTAAATTAAAAAAATTAAAAATGAATATTTTTAATTTTCGGACATTATATGTGAATGCTCCGATTGTGGAATAAAAAATGGGGCGCCCCTCTTATTGTCATTAACGTCATACATAGAGGTATGCGCGGTAAATCGGTTAAAAAAGACACATTTAATCCGATCACTTTTTGGTCACTTTTGACCTAACCAAAGAACATGTAGACCTAACCTAACCCAACCTAACTTAACAGAGTAATATGTGCATCAATATAATGACCGTATCAGGTCAATTCGGACATACAAAAATTGCCGGTTTTGTGGCGCATATCTCTATATGTGACGTCAGTGACAATAATAGGGGACGGCCCTAAAATGTTTCATTTAAAATTCACATGTCACATGTTTGCACGTAATAAACAATAATTTATTTTTTAATTAATTTAATCGTATGATATATATTAAATGATATAATTATATGAATAGTGTTTGAGTAATAAGAGAGTAGTAAAAGGATAGGGATGTCATTTTGTGGTGAAATATCGCGTTTTTCGGACATATTTCGGGAGTACGGATTGGGACGTCCGCCATCGCGTTTCGATGAAGTCGATGATGATGAATACATTCGTTTACACAGAGAACGATTAATGGAAATGATTCAAAGGAATTCACTGCCGTTATGGGGTGATGTAAAAGAACAGTTAATACGGTCATATGCGATAACGGAAAAGCATTTTAAACAAATGCTGAATATGGCGCGACATTTGACGGGCTTAGAATGGCCCATTAATTTAGTCGAAAGCACCGCCGTTTTCATTTTACAAATATTTTATGATTCACTTTTTCGTAATCAAATTCCTGACGTCACTGATGAAATCCGATGTCAATTGATTGATATGTTCGGACCGATGTGCGTCGATGATGCGTTAATACATAACGCTTATGAAATGTGCGAAATGTTTCTCAATGCTTTGGATCATCATAATCGCGAACGATTATTTAATCCGCCATATTCTGTTCGTTTATGTGATATTAATAAATGCTTAAATAACAATGAATTCGCTAATAATATAATGATAAATAATTACGATGATTTTGATATAAATAAAGAGATTATCGTTTCATGGGATTCGATCATTGAAGATGATGATGAACTAATATTTGAAACGAAAAGTAATAATCTGAGCTTTAAATATAATGACAATAATTGTAACTCATCACTGCCAAAGAATATCAATGAAATGAATGAACAAATTACTGTTAAATCTGAGTATACCATTGAATGGTTAAAAACACAGATATTAAAATTCATTGACAATTATTTTATTGATCATAATGAACAGTTTTACATGTCATTTGAGGATGTGTTACAATTGGTTTTAAACGAATTACAGGATCATGATGACATTGAACTATGCTCGAATCTCAACAATATTTTGGGAGATTCATCCTTTGATTTCATAAGAAAATTAACTGAAAATCGCAAAAACATTATCGATTCATATAAAAACATATGCAACAGTGATACAATGACTAAAAGTGATTTAAATAAAGACAAATCTCTCACCAAAAGTAATCAGAGATCTATGTTTTGGGATAAAAATCCCGTTTTCGCTCAGACTGTCGTCGTTCATACATCAGAAGAAAAAAATCTGAAAAAACAATTGAGAAAATTCGAGAAAAAAATAGCAAAAGAAACGAATAAAGACGATGCCGACAAAAACATTAACGGAAATAACAATTTAATAGACATCGAAAGGATGAAAAATGAAAGAGAATCGGCATTATTAAGAGCTATGTATGGACCTTTATTTAAAGAAAATTCTCCACAAATGAACAGTGATGATTATCCGTACGTATTTGATTCATATGCATCGTCAAAAATGACGGCCGCGTTTATATCGGGGACACGAATGGCACTTCCGTTGGGCTTTAAACGCAATGATCAGAAGCGATGGGAGGAGATTACCGTACCCGCTCCTGAATCACCCGATTTTGAATCATGTCATAAGTTAATAGAAATCGAACATTTGGATGCTTTCGCCAAAATGGGGTTTAAAACATTAAAGACATTGAATCGTATCCAATCAATAGTGTTCAAAACCGCATATCAAACGAATGAGAATATGTTAATATGTGCACCGACGGGCGCCGGAAAAACCAATGTCGCGATGTTAACGATTCTCCATGAGATTAAAGCACATGCTAATGACATTAGTAATATTCGTTATGATGATTTTAAAATCGTTTATATCGCCCCAATGAAAGCATTAGCGGCTGAAATGACTGAAAATTTCACTAATCGATTATCAGCCATGGGTATTACTGTCAAAGAATTAACCGGAGATATGCAATTAACAAAAAGCGAAATTATGAGCACTCAAATATTAGTGACCACACCCGAAAAATGGGATGTCGTTACACGTAAAGCCAAAGGTGATGTGCAATTATTGCAATTGGTGAGGCTCTTAATCATAGATGAGGTTCACTTATTACAAAGTGATCGTGGTCCGGTTCTTGAGGCATTAGTCGCTCGTACCGTGCGTTATATGGAATCATCACAGACAATGATACGTTTAATAGGGTTATCCGCGACATTACCCAATTATGTGGACGTCGCGCAGTTTTTGCACGTGAACAGCCGTGAGGGGCTTTTCGTTTTCGACAATCGTTTTCGTCCCGTCCCATTGACACAGACATTCATTGGGTGTAAAGCGACACAATCACTTCAATTGAACTTTGACATGGACGATATCACATATGAAAAAGTTCATGAAATGATATTGAAGGGTCATCAGGTTATGGTGTTTGTTCACGCACGAAATGGTACAATGAGAACAGCGATGATGTTAAAAGACAGAGCCAATAAAAATGGTCATCTCTCAGTGTTTACATCGGATCCTACGAAAATGGATAATTCAGAATCAATGATGAGGCGGGCGAAGAATAAGCAATTAATTGATTTATTTGAAAGGGGTATGGCGATACATCACGCCGGTATGCTGCGTATGGATCGGAATTTAGTAGAAAAACTGTTTAAATCGGGAGTAATAAAAGTTTTAGTGTGCACTGCTACTTTAGCATGGGGTGTGAATTTACCGGCACACGCTGTAAGTATATTTCTATTAATTTTATAATTTTAATGCTGTTTTTTAGGTGATAATCAGAGGCACAGAACTGTATGATTCATCTCATGGCGGTTATGTGGACATTAACATGTTGGACGTGATGCAGATATTCGGTCGCGCGGGACGACCACAGTATGATACCGAAGGTCACGCATTCATTATTACATCACATGAAAAATTACGTTATTATTTATCATTATTAACATCACAGTATCCAATTGAAAGTAATTTTAAAAAATGCATTACTGATAATATGAATGCTGAAATAGTTTCCGGCACTATTACGACCATTGATGAAACTGTTGAATGGTTAGGCTATACCTATCTATATATTCGAATGAAGAAAAACCCCATTGTGTATGGCATTGACATAGAATCTGTTCGAAGAGATTATGATCTGTACGAAGTCCGCGAAAAATTAGCGCGTGATTCTGCCGAACTTTTGGACAGAGCCAAAATGATACGTTACGATGTTGATAATGGTAATTTGGATCCCACTGATTTAGGACGTACCGCGAGTCACTATTACATCAAATATGATACTATCGAAAAATTCAATGAATTATTAAGAGACTTTATGAATGAGGGTGAAATACTGACTATGATAGCACAATCGCAAGAATTTGATCAGTTAAAAGTGAGTATGAATACATATACTGTATTCCCGCGCAAATGGCTGAATGCCGGTATAAAATGAATACTGCAAAATACCGGTAATCCCGAGATATACCCGCATCAGGTGTAAGTGAAGTAAATTATTTATATATAAATCCTCACTTTATACCGGCAGTGCCGATAGTGACCAAAACCCTATTTTTTAAAAAATGGTCACTCTTAGCAATACTGACATGCCGCTATTTGCGCGGGAATACGGTATATATAATTTATAATTCACTATAATTTTATTTATAATTAGACACGTGACGATGAATTAACAGAATTGGATGAATTAAGCAGAAAATCATGTCGTTTAAAAGTGCCTTTAGGTGTTGAGGATAAATACGGAAAAGTCAATGTGTTAATGCAATCGTTTCTTTCACGTGCACGAATCGAAAGCTTTTCTTTAACATCTGATACTATGTTCATAATGCAGGTAATTAACGTTGTTATATATATCGATGTTTATGCTCAATTTTTACATTATTTAATATTTAATTTAATAAAAGAATGTGCCGCGAATTACCCGTGGTCTCTTCGAATATCTATTAAAACGCGGAAATGCATTTATGGCTAATCATTTATTGAATTTGAGTATTATGTTTGAGAAACGAATGTGGTCATTTGAGACGCCATTACGTCAGTTCGAACGTGATTTACCATATGAAGTGATGGATAAAATCGAACATTATAAATTGGATATAAATAAAATCATTAATAATGAATTAACGGCCGCTGAAATCGGGCGTATCGTGCGCTTTCAAAAATATGGCAGCATTATCCAGCGTTTGGCACGGACATTGCCATATTTAGAAATTGAAGCGAAACTTAAGCCCATCACCAGAACCATTCTTCAGGTTAATTTAGAAATTACACCAAAGTTCTCATGGGATGATCGATATAATGGCAGAATCTGCGAATCGTTTTGGATATGGATTGAGGATGCCGATAATAACCATGTTTATCATAGTGAATTGTTTAAAATACTAAAGAAACAGGTCATAGGATGTGAAATGCAATTACTCACATTTAACATTCCTCTTCTCGATGATGATAAAATACCATCACAATATATTATTCATTCGGCATCTGATCGTTGGATCGGATGTAATAATCAAACACCAATATCATGTCGCAATTTAATTTTACCTGAAAAATATTTACCTTTTACTAAATTACTCGATTTAGAACCTTTACCCGTGAAAGCACTTAATAATCCGTTATATGAATCACTTTATAGATCATTTACACATTTTAATCCGATTCAAACCCAAATTTTTCATACATTATACCATACTGATAACAATGTACTTCTCGGAGCACCGACCGGATCAGGAAAGACAATAGCTGCAGAAATAGCGATATTACGTTTATTTTCCGTTTATGAGGATATGAAAGTGGTTTATATCGCACCTCTTAAGGCATTGGTCCGCGAAAGAGTCGATGAATGGAAAATTAAAATCGAAAAAAATATCGGTAAATACATTGTCGAACTGACAGGTGATGCCACACCCGATCGCAGAGCCATTGAAGAGTCTGATATAATTGTGACGACACCTGAGAAATGGGATGGTGTGAGCCGATCATGGCAGACACGGTCTTATGTCAAAGACGTCGGATTAATAATTATCGACGAAATTCATCTTTTGGGTGAAGATCGTGGTCCGGTTCTCGAAGTAATAGTTTCACGAATGAATTTTATCTCTTCAAAAACGAAGAGAAATGTTAGAATTATTGGTTTATCCACAGCAATAGCGAATGCACAGGATTTAGCGAATTGGTTAAGTATTAAGAAAGTCGGACTCTATAATTTTAAGCCTTCGGTTAGACCCGTCCCAATTGAAGTGCATGTGCATGGTTTTCCCGGAAAACACTATTGTCCACGAATGGCATTAATGAATAAACCGGTATTTCGGGCGATTCAACAGCATTCTCCGAATAAACCCGTTTTAGTATTCGTTGCATCACGACGACAGACACGACTGACAGCATTGGAATTAATTGGCATTTTAGCGAACGGCGGACGACAAAACCAATGGCTACATATGGATGACAGTGAAATGAATGCGGTTTTAGAGAAAATTCGTGACCCTAATTTAAGATTATCCCTTTCGTTTGGCATTGGCTTACACCACGCGGGTCTCCACGAAAAGGATCGGAGTATTGTCGAAGAGCTATTCACAAATCAAATGATTCAGGTTTTAATCACGACCGCGACATTAGCATGGGGTGTCAATTTACCAGCACATGCTGTAAGTTAATTAAAGCATTTATACGCATTTTATTTTTGTTCGTGTCTCAGGTCTTTTTGAGAACGCACATCATTTAATATTTTATATGATAATTTTTAGGTCGTGATTAAAGGCACAGAATATTTCGATGGTAAAACACATCGATATGTCGATTTTCCAATTACCGATGTCCTGCAAATGATGGGACGCGCGGGACGACCACAGTTTGATACTACGGGTGTCGCAGTAATTCTCGTCCATGATATTAAAAAAGAATATTATAAAAAATTTTTATATGAACCATTTCCGGTGGAATCTTCACTTTTGTTGGTATTACCCGAACATTTGAATGCTGAGATAGTGGCGGGAACACTAACGACTAAACAGGACTGTTTACAATACTTAAGTTGGACATACCTCTTTAGACGTATGACTAAAAATCCCGCATATTATGGAATGGACGATAATAATGAATATGATGTCAATAAATTTCTATCGTCAGTAATTGATAATGCTCTTCAAACATTATATGAAAATTATTGTCTGACATTTGATGATGATGAACGTACAATTAAATCAACAATTTTGGCCCGTATCTGTTCCTATTATTACTTACATCACAAAACAATAGCATTAATTAAAAACTCATTAATTGATAATAATGATATTCCATCGATACTTAAAATGCTATGTGATGTCCATGAGTATAGTGAATTACCGGTTCGACATAACGAAGATCTTTTAAATGCGGATTTAGCAAATAATTGTCCAATAAAAGTGGATCGTGGATCATATGATAGTTCCCATACAAAAGCGAATCTTCTGCTTCAGGCGCATATTTCACGATTACAATTACCGATTGTGGATTATTATACCGATTTAAAGTCAGTCTTAGATCAGGCGATTCGTATATTACAGGCGATGATCGATGTATCAGCGAATGATGGATATTTAGTGACTACGATCAGAATAATCAATTTGCAGCAAATGATAATACAGGCCCAATGGCAGCATATGAATTCCCTTTTAACACTGCCAAATATTAGTGATCGCGAATTAAATGCTTTTAAAGAAAATAATATTACATCATTACCTTTGTTAATTGATTATGCATTAAATAATGGATTTAATTCTTTGGCTGTGATTCTTCGTAAATATTTAAATGAAAATATCATCGAACAATTATATGATACTGTCATTCATTTACCATTTTTTGATATTTCACTATTTATTTCTAAAAATTGTGATGATGAAGAAAATGATACTTTAATGAGTGCCAAAGTTATTCCCATTCCAATGGATACTTCCGATGTTCCCATTCATAAACGTCAATTTATGGACGTTGATGCGGATTCGAATTACTTTTTAATATGCAATTTTTTTAGGAATGATCATAAACGCCGAAACGCATCCGAATCTCGGACATCATTAACAAAGGCATTTACACCGAAATATCCTAAAATCAAAGATGAGTCATGGATTCTCATTTTGGGAGATATACAAAAATGCGAATTAATAGCGTTACGTCGTATCGGATATATTAAACATGAAAAAAATAAACGCTCCAATTATATGCTGTCATTTACTACGCCATCAGAAAGTGGACGCATAATTTACACGTTCTATTGTCTGAGCGATTCTTATTTAGGCTTAGATCAACAGTTTGATCTTTGTCTAAATGTGATCAAAAAATAATCATTTTCTTTTAAAAGTAATTAATTTATTGCCTTTAATTTTTTATATTTAATTTAAAT
Source organism: Mesoplophora pulchra (assembly GCA_034697405.1). Classification (NCBI taxonomy): domain Eukaryota; kingdom Metazoa; phylum Arthropoda; class Arachnida; order Sarcoptiformes; family Mesoplophoridae; genus Mesoplophora; species Mesoplophora pulchra. The sequence continues at coordinate 8,304 of JAQIXB010000345.1, read as the reverse complement.
TATAAAATTTTAAAATTCTTATGATCGTTTCTAATGTGATAATTGAAAAAAAATTCGAATGAAATGAAATTATAAATGTGATTTTATATATAAATTTTTAAATTTTTAAATTAAAGAAATATAATAATATATATATTTATATATATATATGTATATTTTAATGGAAAATATGTATTTTCATGATAATAAAGAATTAATTTTTAATGATTTTTAAATTTCTGAAAATGTATAAATTGAATGTAATAAATGTAATAAAAAGTTTTTTGAGAAAAGCCTGTTTTAGTGTATCTCCACCCAAATGTGTGCCTCTTTCTAATGTAATGAAAGTACACATATACTAATTGCATCGGTGCATCATTACATTATCGATACAGTGTCTGCGCATACGCTTCAGAATCATATCGAACGCCATAACATGTCCGTGTCAATGAAATAGCTTTAAATGCATGATGGATAATAATCAACAAATGGTAAGACATTACTTTACTATTTATTAATTTAGTATCACTCTTATTATTGTAATGATTGCCTTAAATCACGACATTTTAATTATGATGAATGCGTTCATCAATGAATGAATACGTCAAAAGCGACATCAGTAAATGACTCATTTCACTGAACTGTTATTATACAAATGATTGCATATTCTATCGCTAAATACGGACTCAGATAATATTAATGTCAATTTTATATACGCATATGTTTAACATTAAAAAACACCGGTTTTTGTCAATTTAATCCATCATTATATTCATATTTATTAATTATTATGATTTTAATTTTTTAAAATAATTAATGCATTCATTTTAAGTAAATAATGGAATTTAATCATTAGGATATGATATCATTATATTCCATAATCACATACCATAGTCATAAAAATATTAATAAAGAAAATTTTATAAAAATAAAGGAATTTTCTTTTATACATTCCCATGGATATTCACATACATTCACATACATTAACATTACACAAAAGAGACATATGTGTAGCGATAAATTGCAAACGAAATGATTATTTACACTGTGCTTTTATGGTATCGCTTTATCCATATTCAAAAAGAAAATTTTCGTTTTAATTTTTTATTACATTTATATTTATTTAATATTTAATTATATATTTATATATTAATATTAAAGGGATAATCTTTGTTTATATTATACGAAATGATAAAATATCTTTAAACATGTTTTTTATTATATTAAATTAAATATTAAATGTTATTTTTTTCTAAATTATTTAATATTAATTAATATTTAATTAATATTTTTAAAGTGTTCGATGATGTGATAATTATGATGAAATTAAGAAAAATTTGGCCCTAATTATTGCCTTTAAATTAAAGGCTTTAATTATATATTTAGTTTCACATCATTTTTATTTTTAAATCATTTTTTCATATTCTTTATTCATATTTTATTTATACATTTTTATTAAAAAATTCAATGATTAAATTTTAAATTAAATGCATTTTTAATGCATATTTATATATAATTCATTAAAATGTTATTCCATTATTATTAAGGATTTTTTTAAAAATTTTATTATTTTTACATTAATTCTTTTATATTATTTATATTATATAATTATATGTTTTCACAAATGACACAATAATTTTGACATAATTATTAATTTGATTGTTATTTAATGGTAAAATATTAATTAAAATTAAGAGATATTCAGAGCCGACATTACAATACAAATTTTGGATATAAATAAAATGTGAATTTTTCCACATTTTTGTGATGCAATGAATGGGAAAATGACTTTAGGATTTACAAATATCATGAAAATATATGTAAAAATAAAGTTTTTATGTAAATTTTTCCATAAATGAATGATTATGCTATAAAAAAGTGATAAAACGGGATATTCACTAAAAATGGTCATTTTTATAAAATTTATGATTTTTAAGAATAAAATATGATCATTGTATATTTTGAGACATTATTTCTGATGCCACAATGACAATGATATTGGAATTTATCATTGAATTTTATGATGAAAATTGTTGCGTTTTCGTGTTAACGCATTAATAATTATCATTAAATGATAATTTAATATATTATTAAATGTTAAAAGTTAATATGTAAATATAATGTATTATTTATATAAATATGTAACTATTAAATTAATATAAACAAAAATGAGGTCTCAAAAGTACTTATCGCTCCCATTAAACTATGCATATGCCCCTAATGGCTTTTGAATCAAATTTATTTAATATAAAATATTAATTATATTATTTAAGTAAAAAGAGGAAATGATATTTAACAAAATGTACATACACCACACACACACACATTTTGTATTCACAGTGCTATCGGTATATAATAAATAATTACGTCTGACATTTTATTTAATTTTAATTTTGTCCTAAATACAAACATTTTAATAAATTTTATTATATTTCATTTTAATATACACCAAAGCTTATCTCATATGTAATGATAATATACTTTTATATAATAATGATGTAATTATAATTAATATGATAATATTTAACATTCAAAATTTACTAATTTTTTATTTACTTTTTTCTTCACTTAAACTGTAACTTCCTTAAGAACTATATAGAGATATCAGCATGAGTTAGTTAATGGGCCAAAAATAGCATTTGAAGTGAATCAATATAAATATGAAGCTCATGATATTCAATGTCTGTTTCTCAATTTAGTTAAGTTATAGTTAACATGAACTGAACATAAAAAGAATGCACTTTTTTCTATTCAATTCATTGTATCGCTATTATTATTGATGATTCTCCTTTAATGGCCATTTATATATAATGAAATATTCTCTTAAATCAGATTCAAAATGTATACAATATATATGTGAGAATAGTCACATGAACTAAATTGAACTTTTGATGTGATAATCACAAACATTACATTTATTATATGTACAAATATTATATGTATATGTATATGGGTCAAAATCCCGAAATGACAAAATATTAAATGAGCCTAATGTATGACTATCCTAACGTAAAGTTACCCTTAAAAATGCTTTCGATACATTGCTATGTGTGTATGGATAATTTCGACATTTTTTAAAATTTATTTAATCGTTTGTTTTGACATAACAATTTAGTATAACTAAATATGGAATAACTTTACTTTACCGTGGGTATTTTATAATAATGGTTAAAAGATTCCACATGCACCTAACTTATCAAAACCATCGCAATCGCATTGCGCTTCTATATAGTTTTGATGTTAAGTTGCCATAGGATATATTGAAACTATTGTTATAATGCACATGATTTTTTATTGTTATTCTTTATTAACATCTATAAAATATTAAAATTTGAGACATAAAAGATACTCACTGTAAAGTAAACTCATGCCATAAAAATGATAGCATTTATTTTTAAAAGTAATTGTCTATTATAATATGTATTAATTTCGACATTAATTACTGATCGCAATAAATTTATCATATGATTATCGTTTTCTCACATTATACATAATATAAAATATTTTACATGATATTTATTTTGATTTATATTTTAATATATGATTAGAAATATTTTTAAAAATTATATTCCTCTCTTTTCAATTGTCAATCATAATACTATTGATGTACGATATTATGATGGTACTGCCATAATATGATATGATATTTGAGGTCTGCCGTAACATAAAAGGTCATCATACGTTTAAAAATAGTTACCCTCTTACCTCACCTTTTTGAACAGTACTTATATTAAGGTGGCACTAGTAATTTTGGTCCATCAAATTATTAATATTAATAAAATCAAACAGAGGAGTAAAAGAATGAAGGTACGTATACACCGAAATAAGTACCCTGTGCCATCCTTATACATTGAAATGAATGAAACATTTGAGTTTTGCCAAATTTATAATGAATAAATTTTTAAACGTATATTTGTAATTATTAATTTAATTTAATTTTAATTTTAATTTAATTTTAAAAAATGTATCATTTATTTAAATGAATGAATAATTATTTATATTTAAACTAGGTAAAAAACCTACCCGATCGAATGTACTACCTTTTCATTATTTTGTTAAATTTAAAATTATATTACAATTATATTTTAATTTAATTGTTATATTTTAATAAAATTTAAAATTATATAACATTTAAAAGAGCTTTAGGCACATAATGATATTGTGTATAAATACAATGAATAAAACCATATATTCATATATCATGAAAACATGATTATTGCACAGTCACAATATGTTAAGTTTAATGTCATTTTTGTCACATTAACATATACAATTTTAAAAATTTAAAATATTAAAATGATATTCATTTTTAATTTTTGTATAAAAAATTTCAATTTTAATAAAAAAAATACTTATTTGGGGCACATTTTACGCATATCTATAATTAAAAATTACAAAATATATTTTATAAATGCTATTAATATATTTTTTAATTATGTGATTAGTAATCTGATGACGTAAAAAGGGTCGAATTAATACGATGAATATTTATATGATTTTTTAAATTTCGTTTTTTACTTAAAATATCAGCATAAATGTGAAATTAAAAGTGACGGTAAAAATTTGTTCCAAAACATGTCCCAAAATGTGTAATTTTCATGCCCGAAAAAAACATCTCTATTCTTTACACGATTTTATAGTGTAATGCCATTTACACTAATATTTTCAGCTAAAAATTTAATAAAATGATATTATATTCTAAGTATGGTTAAAAATGTAATAAAAATAATGAAAATTATTGTTTGGATCTTTGGTACTTTTCACGGTGTAATTACGAAACATTTATGAACACAGTGAATGAATCCATAGTGAACACACGTAACTTTTAAAGTAATGATATTACTTTCACTTTAATTAAATACTGAATTAAACATTAAACATTTACTTAGTATTTTTTTAATGCACACACAATGGTCACTAAAATAAAATAGTGAATTATAAGCAATTTTAAGATTAACAAATAATAGTTATTGTAAAATGATATGAATTTATAAATTGAATTATATAATTTTAATATAAATAAAATCATTGGTTAAATGATACTAAATATTAACATTTAGTCCTTTATTAAAGTTGAGGTGAACATATCAAAATGGTAATGTTATAATTCAACGAAAATGGTAATCGCATGTTAAACATGTTAAACATTTAAAAAAATACATTTAATTAATAAATAAACTCATTAATGATTAATAAAATGTTAGATTATACTATTTACAGGTTAATTCTATATATATTATCATATTTATCGTAATTGATTTTAATGTTCTTTTATTATAATTATTAAATAAATGTGATATTAAATTAAATTAAATTTTATAACTTTTAGCATCTTTTATCATATAATATTTTTATTTAAAAATAAAAATTTAATTTTCGCGCCATAATTTTGAACATTGACATTTAATTTTATAAAATATACTTTTTTAATAAAAAAAATTATTAATATACATATGTATAATGAAATACATAATTTTAAAATTTTAATATTAATTAAATAAAAATTTATTTACTTTTTTCATAATCAATTATGATCTCTAAACTTAAAGCCCGCACGTGATTTTGTTTACGTACGAATGTTAATGTAGACCTTAACCAATACAATGAATTAAAGTGATTGCGTCTTTATTCAGATATGTCATGTTTTAAAAGAATTAAAATTCAATTTTTAAAAATTTTAAAATTTTAGTCTAAAAAATGCAGAGGTGAAATAAAATAAATCTTTTGCCTTTTTATATCACTTTTGATGCTTTTTTAAGAAAATTGTTTTGCCTAAAAATCTTTGTTGTCCCTAAATGCTCAAATATTTATATAACAGATTAAGAGTAATTTCGAGAGAATCATTTTTTTATAAAGAACGATGGCAATTCCCTCATAGACGTAATGTAAAATCCAACCCATATTAAAATCGATAGACGCTCAGCGGATATCGATAGACCATAGTTCAAGGGTCACAAATATCGAAAAAAAAATTCTATTTAAGATTATATTGAAAATTCATGATGGCGGCGTCGTCATGAATTTTCAAAATTTAATAATTGGAATTTTTTTTTAAAAATGTACAAATAATAAATTGTCACTTATGATGTCAAAATATCTCTAAAATTACATATTTTTAAAACATAATTTTTTAATTTTGAAATTACTTTTTTTTCATAAAGTTGAATGTGCAAAAAATTTTTAATAATTTTTTTAATAATATTCCTGACATTTTAAAAATGAAATATTTTTATGCATATTCTTTACATAAATATACACAAAATATGAAAAAATGGCGGGATCATTAGATAATGTGAACCTACAGTATACAGTGTATAGACCAAATGTTAAAATATTTTAATTTTTAAAATGAATTTAACGATGCATCACACAACACTACATATGATAAGTATATGATTTATACTTAAGGAGTAAAATAATTTTTATATATACATAAAGCTTCTTAAATAAGGGTATTTTTGATAAAATTTTATGTTTTATATTACTTATTAAAGTAATAAAGTGATATAATGCTGATATCGTTATTTATTAGAATTAAATTATAATAAAAGCTTCCTAAGGGAGCGTTCTTTTTGCTAAATTTTAACCATGATTTTGAATTTTTTTCGATGTTTTTGACCATTGACCTATGGTCTATAGATATCCGCTGAGTGCATAGCGATTTAAACTTCGGGAGGATTTTACATTACGTCTATGAGGGAATCGCCATCGTTCTTTGCTTAAAAATTTTATAATTTTAACCCTCAAATATTATCCTGATTATTTACCATCGAATCTTTTTCATAATTTGACCTTTTTTTATCCCGAAAAATATTGGCCATAGTAATATGCTAAGACTTTCGTTCCTTAGAGTTCATGACCTATGCTATAACCGAACTTAAAAAACACTGTAAATGGCGATTTTTTAAAATTTATGGGATTAACTAAAATATTAAAAAATGTTTCGCATTTAATTGATAGTATTTTAAATGTATAAAACACGTCACGCCCTAAAATTATAAAAAAATTCATTTTATCACTTAAAAAATTAGTGAAAGTTTATTTCATCTAAAAATACTTTAAAATAACATTTAAATGATGAGCTTTAGTATTATTATGTAAATCAACTAAAATACACATAAAAGTTTTATATTTTTACATTTTATAATTTTAGAAATAATTTTAAAAATATCAAAGCGTAGAGCGTTTCGAACTTTTTTAACGATAATTATCATATATTTGAGTATATATTAATTATCAGTAATTTTAAAGAATATTTATTATTTAATTATTATTTATCATTAATTAACTAATCATATATTATAATATTTGAAATGAGCTATTTATATGCCATAAATTTAAGGTTTATTTTGAAAAAAAATTTACTCATATTATTATTAAATATAACCTCATATTTTAACCCATTTATTTCCTTATATTATATATCTTAAAATTACTAATGAATTTATTTTTTATTTTTACAGTTAAATTTAGAATTTATGATAATTTTTTTAATTCTCCATTTATTACAAATTTATATTAAACTGTCATTTACTTATTTTTAATAAAATAATAAAATTATTATAATGAATTATTTTTTAGAAAATTACAAATGACAATGATGTGTTATAATTTAAAGGAATTAAACACATTATTATTACACATTTTATTAATGATTATAAATCGTTTGACATTATTGTTGTTTATAATAAACAATGAATATTCTTACATTATATATTTGGTTTAATTCTATTCTTTGACCCTATTTTAAGTGATAATAGCACAAAAGTACGCAGAAATATAGTAAAACGGAAAGTATACTATACATACACGTAAAGTACAACATTTTACACATAATAACTTTATTAAAGTAAACTAAACACTATATAAAGGGGTATAAGTTTTTGACATTGAATGTTCTAAAATTAGATTAACATTAATGTTAAATATGTGTATCATCAAAAAAAGTTCATCTTTAAATATATGTATTATTCATTCTTTGAGTATATTTTAAAATATAATTATAATTTTCAAATAATTTTTCTATGCCTTAAGATTATATTATATAATTTATTCTGAACATTTATTAAAATGGTGAAAATAGAGTTAAAATAAATTTTGATAATAATTTCAATAATAAAGTTATATAATATAATAAATAAAATGCCGAAAATACTGTTTAATTATTTGATAATTAAAGACATTAATCGGCGCGAATTAACATTAGTCTCAGTTTTTAGTATCATGTATATTGTACATGTACATGTATATTGATGCGGTGAATCAATCATAAAGTAATATTCAATTATATTAATGGTAAATAATAATAAAAAATACTCATTGAAT